>CANTAL010000319.1:0-130000 GCA_947650365.1 Chamaelirium japonicum
ACACTAGATCGCGTGTTAAGCAGGAAGGTCGGTGATTGCAGCTCCAATAATTCCTGCCGAAACAGCAATGGAGCCGTTGTCACCACCTGGAACCCGATCTACCTGAACTGGAGTCCGATCCACCTGATCTGATTCTCATTCCTCTTTGACCGCAAAGGGAGGAGCCACCTCCACGCCCTTTAGCAGAGGATCTGCTGGTTTCCACCACAAAAAAGTCCTTCAATGTTGGGGCTCGTAGAGGAAGGAAGTCTTCCTCAACCAGCAGCTGAGTCTCCTCCATCGCCACCTGCCGATCATCCTCTTCAGCACTCTGTCACAAGGGATCACTAGCATGAACGGAGAGAGAGAAGAGGAGAGAGAGAGAGAGAGAGAGAGAGAGAGAGAGAGAGAGAGAGAGAGAGAGAGAGAGGTGCTAGGGATTTTGGGGAGAAGGATTGAATCCTCTCATTAGGCCAAGGGCCAAATATATATGTCAATCATTCAAGAAAAAACAAGAGGTATCCTATACGGGTAATCTACGGTATGTGTATCTCAACACTACACACTATCACCAACAGCCCCCCTCAAACTCAAGGTGAGTCATGCACCATGATTTTGCTAAGCAGAAACTGAAACATGGAGCAGGGTGTGACTACGTGAAGAAGTCAGCAATCTATTCTCCAGAGGAAACAAGGGAAGAGAGATGGTCCCGGCCTCATTACTCCCTGGCGAGAGTAGTAGCAATCGAGCTCGATGTGCTTCGTCTCTCGTGGAAGACCGGGTTGGTGACAATCTGTATTGCACTCCGGTTGTCACAGTGAAATGCTGTAGGTTCAGAGATCTCAACCCCTAGATCTCCAAAGAAGTCGTCGCAAGTGAATGATCTCTTTGGCAGTAGAGGTCATGACTCGAAACTCTGCTTCAGTACTAGAGAGAGACAACGCTTTGCTTCTTGCTACACCATGAGATGAGAGAATCTCCAAGAAATAGGCAATAGTCGGTAGTCGATCGATGAGTGTCGGATCACCCAGCCCAGTCGGCATCCGAGTAGGCACGTAGGACCAGAGAAGAAGTCGATGATAGGAAGAGAGACCCGGGTGATATTGCCTCAGAGATAACGGAGAAGCCGAAGAAGAGCAGCGTAGTGAGCAGAGCGAGGGGCTTCGACAAACTAGCTGACGATGCTAACGGCGTGAGCAATGTCGGGCCTGGTGATGCAGAGGGTAAACTAACTGACCAACGATCTGTCGTACCGAGTAGGATCTGAGAGAGGCTCACCATCGGTGGGACAAAGCTTCACGTGAAGCTCGAGAAGAGGTGACAGCAGAGCGATCATCGAAAAGAGCAGCTCGGCTAAGGATGGCAACTGTGTACTTCTGCTGGGATAGCAGAATCCCTCGCTCACTGTAGGTGATCTTCGAGCCCAAGGAAGTAGCGAAGAGGACCTAAATCCTTCATCTGGAACCAGGCGCCGAAGATGCTGCTGAAGGGAAGTGATGGCAGCGGAGTCATCACCTATGATGAATCATGTCGTCGACATATAATAGGAGAATCGCCCTGCCCTGAGGAGATGACCGCGACAAAAAGTGAGTGGTCCTGCGAGCTCTCAATATAGCCGATCTTGGTGACGGCTCATCGGAAACACTCAAACTAAGCTCGAGAGGCTTCTTTGAGCTCGTAGATAGCTCGACGAAGGCGACAAACATGCTGGGGAGGAGTATGCAAACCAAGGGGTGCTGCATGTAGACGACCTCTGAAAGATCACCATGGAGAAAAGGCATATTCACGTCCATCTGGAGAAGAGGCCATCGGCGGACTGCTGTAACTGCCAGGAGTGCACGAACGGAGGTCATCTGAGCTACGGGTGTGAAAGTCTCCCTCGTAGTCTATTCCATATGCCTGAGTAAAGCCATGGGCCACCTACCGAGCCTTGTGCCGCTCGATGGAACCATCAGGTCGTCGCTTGACCTTATAGACCCACCGGCAACTGACAGGCTCAATACCAACAGGAAGGGGGAAGATATCCAAGTCTGAGTCTGCTCAAATGCCTGAAAATTCCTCGCTCATAGCCTACAGCCACTGAGGGGACTGGACGGCTCACCCGGTATGATCGAGGCTCTTGGTCTGTGTGAGGGCTGCAAGAAAGGCTGTAAACTGAGGCGAGTAGGAGGTGACCGTGGCAAGATCAAAACGGTCAGGTGGGCCAGAGCTAAAGTTGAAGCGATCAGGTGGGTG
This sequence comes from Chamaelirium japonicum, assembly GCA_947650365.1. Lineage (NCBI taxonomy): Eukaryota > Viridiplantae > Streptophyta > Magnoliopsida > Liliales > Melanthiaceae > Chamaelirium > Chamaelirium japonicum. Next base: position 2,215 of record CANTAL010000319.1, read on the forward strand.
GTGCTCGTGCTGAGGATAGCGGGCGGCGGGCGAGGATCCACGACCGGCGACGTCAGACTGGGCATAGCAGGCGGAGTACCATGGACGTCTGGAGTACATGGAAGAACTACGGAAGTAATCGGTGACGGAGGAGACGAGGGGACGGAGGAAGACTCCATGGAAGAATCACTGGAGTAGGGGGAAAAGTAGAGCTGGACAAAAGGGTGATAGAAGGGGCTCGAGATCGAAGACAGGGTGGGAGGAGTCTCCAAGAAGGTAAAGTCCTGAGCTGCAGAGGAATAGTAAGGGGCATCCTTGACAAAGGAGACGTGTCAAGAGATGCGAAGGCGACGAGTCAAAGGGTCATAACAATGATGGCCCTTATGCTCGGTGCTGATTCCTAGGAGGATGCATATAACTACACGTTCGGACAGCTTCGTGCGCTCATGGGCGGAAGGAGACGAAACAGGTGCACCCGAAGGTACAATGCAGACTGTAGTCAAGAGGGGAAGAGAAAAGATGCTCGTGGGGAGATGCACCACCCGGGAGAACAGAAGAAGGGGTGATGTTGATGAGGTTGACTGATATCAAGACAGCCTCAGCCCAGAAAGTGCGTGGAACGGAAGCAGAGAGAAGAAGAGCACGCGTCGTCTAAAGGATATGACGGTGCTTCCTCTCGGCTACTCCGTTTTGCTCGTGTGTATGAGGATAGGAGTGCTGGAATAGAGTCCCATGGGACTGAAGAAATGTCCACATAGCAGTGGAGAGGTACTCGAGGGCGCAATCAGACTGAAAGGGTCTTGATGCAACAACCGAACTGTGTGTGGACATTCGAGGTGAAGATCTGGTAGACCTAAGGAACCTCAGAGCGGTACTGAAGAAGGTAGACCCAAGTGTATCGACTGAAGTCATCGATGAAAGAGATGTAGTAGCGATAGCCACACATCGAAGGAAGAGGTGTAGGGCCCCAGATATAGGAGTGCACTAAGTCAAAAGAAGCAGAACTTTGAGAGATACTAAAAGGAAAGGTAAGGTTGTAGCTTTGGCAAGCTTACAACCGGTACATGTAGATAAAGAGAAAAAAAGAGCAATGACCTAGAGCTCCAGTCTGGAGTAAGCTCTTAAGTCGAGACTCGAAAATGTGGCCGAGTCTTCGGTGCCACAAGTTGGCATCGGGAGAAGCTAAACTATAGACGCCAAAAGGGGAATGAGGGGAAGATGGAGATGCTCGAGGTGGTACAGCCCGCCTGACCTACGACCAGCCAATCACCCGTCTAGTACGTGGATCCTGCACAACACAAGAAGAAGGGGAGAAAGTCACAACACATCCAGAGTCACAGAGGCTGCTAATAGAGATGAGCTACATGTGAAGTTGGGGGATATGCAACACAACAGGTAAAGAGAGACGACCGCTCGGTTCTGTAGTGGCGGTAATCGATCCACACTGTGAGATAGCTAAAGAAGAGCCATCTGCAGTATGTATCTATGGGATGTGCGGTGCCGGTCGGTAATCGGTAAGCAAGGAAGCATTGGAAGTCATGTAATGAGAGGCCCCAGAGTCCAGAATTCAAGTAGCAAAGGTACCGGGAGTAGCTAAGTCAGCAGAGGAACTGGAGGCGCTAGAAGCCTCAGCGGAGCTGAAGCTCGCCTGTTGGTCTAGGCGGAACTGAAGCTGTGCAAGCTGCTGCTAAAGGAGTTGAGTAGTGTCAAGAGCGTCCAAGGAACCCCGGGGTGATGATGGAACCGTGCGAGGAGAGGACGGAGCAGTAGCAGCAGCAGCAGTAAAGCTAACGGGTCGACCACGTCCTCGGGGTCCCTGCCTCTTCTCGGGATGCAGCTTCCAATATGTGGCGATGACATGACCTTGTTTGTAGCAGTGAGTGCACACAAACCGATCACGACCAAAAGCAGAAGTAAAAGAGACAGCTGGGGCTGCAGCAAGGACGCCCGTGCGGCTGGAGAGGGATGGAGGAGCCCTGGTGGCGATAGTATGTAGCCTGGTCTCTTCGGCGACGAACTCGGCAATGGCAGCATCCAAGCGTGGAAGTGGGTCTCGGTGGATCAAGGCGCCAGCAAGTGGGCCAAACTCTAGTCAAAGAGCCATCAGGAACTGGTAAAGCTGATGGCGCTCCCAGAAGGCTTGGTGGGCGGCACGGCACTCGGGAGAGACGGGAGGTACCAGTGTACTGAAGCTCCCGCCAGTAACCATGCATCTGCGCATGGAATTACTGGATTTGTACGATCTCCCTGCTGTTCGGACTAGTCCTGGGAGAGAAGAGCATACTCGTGGGCACTGCTAGACTCCACGAAGCGCTCAACTAAGGAGCTCCATATAGCTGCGGATGCTACAAGGGGCGGCGAGGTCAGCATGCATCATCCGATCGATCGAAGCGACAAGGTAGGCGGTGACCCGTGCATCACGAAAATGCCATGCTTAAAGAGCGGCGGGGAAAGTCTGACTCGGTGTTGTGGTGGTGTCGTTGAGTAATCCAAGAAGGCCACGTCCGAGAAGCATGGTCTGGACGGTGGCTACCCATGCTTCCCAGTTGGCGGAGAAGGCGAGAGGCAAATCCATTGAGCTCAACAGGAAGTCACGAGTATACTTGAATGGGAGAGCTCTTAGAGTGTGGTGGCATGGCGGAGGAGCATCTACAGAGAAGGAGTCGGCCATGGCGGCTCACCAAGCGGATCTGTGGCTTCACTTGGTGCTCAGAGGTCGAAAATGCAGATCTAGAGGTCACCGACGCAAGATCGAGAGGGCCTCGAGGGATCATCACGAGATCGAGAGGGCCTCGAGGGATCGTCGTTAGATCGAGATCGAGATCGTCGCGAGATCGAGAGGGCCAGACCTGGAGTTCGCCGGCGTAAGAGAGGACCTCTGGATCTGGTCGGATCTCGCAGGACCTGTGAGGCTGCTGGCTGGATCTGCTCAGGGCCAGATCTCGCAGGATCTGGTGACAGAGGAGAGGAGTGGCCGGACTTGGTGCAGATCTAACCGGAGATCCGATCGGCCGGACTTGGTGCAGATCGACCGCAGATCTGACCGGAGATCCGGTCGGCAGAGGAGAGGAGTAGTCGGACTTCAGATGACCACCTAGATCTGGTCAGATCTGGAGTAGGGTGCTCGAGACTGCTAGTCGGATCTGCTCAAGGCCAGATCTTGCAGGATCTGGTGGGAGGAGCGATCGGACCTCAGATGACCACCTGGATCTGGTCGAATCTGGCCAGATCTGGTCGGATCTGGAGGGGGTGCTCGAGGCGGCTGGCCGGAGCTGCTCAGGGCCAGATCTCGCAGGATCTGGTAGGAGGAGCTACACAGGGCCGGATCCGAGTTCCTACTCGAGTGCTCGAGGCGGCTAGACGGAGCTGCTCAGGGCCAGATCTCGCAGGATCTGGTGGCGACCGGACCTGGTGCAGATCTGATTGGAGATCAAGAGTGACAATTGAAGATCCGATCGTCAAACGTCGAGGAGAGGCGGATCGTCCGCTCTGATACCATGTCACAAGCGATAACTAGCATGAACGGAGAGAGAGAGAGAGAGAGAGAGAGAAGAGGTGCTAGGGATTTTGGGGAGAAGGATTGAATCCTCTCATTAGGCCAAGGGCCAAATATATATGTCAATTGTGTGTACCATGAGCAACTTACCCGCCGGGAGCCGTAGCTACGTCGCGGTCCGGCCACGCGCGAAGTGCAGAAGAAGCTACTGGGGGCCATCACTTCGTTGTGAGTAAGTCACACGCCAAAACGAACCAAGAAGAGCCCTACTCCCCTCTATAGAGGTTGGCCGCGCAACAGACCCCCCCGGGGTCGGTCGGCCGCGCAACAGCCCCCTCCCCGGGGTTGGTCGGCCACGCAACAGCCAGTGGGAAAAGGGGGGGGGGGGGTCCAAACCTCCCGGGGGTCGGTCGGCCATGCAACAGCCCCCCTGGGGTCAGTCGGCCTTGCAACAGCCAGGGGGAAAAGGGGGGGGGGGGGTCCAAACCCCCCCGGGGATGATCGGCCGCGCAACAGCCCCCCCCCCCCCCCAGGGGTCGGTCGGCCGTTGCAACAGCCAGGGGGAAAAGGGGGGGGGTCCAAACCCCCCCGGGGACGGTCGACCATGCAACAGCCCCCCCCCAGGGGTCGATCGGCCGCGCGACAGCCAGAGAGAGGGGGGGAGTCCAAACCCCCCCCCCCCCCCCCCCCCCACGGAGGTCGGCCGCGCACTAGAGCGAAGAAAGGGGCGACGGTTGAACCCGGAGATCTCGGGCACACAGCGGTTACAGAGTGCCGACTACGCTTCTGAGATTTCCGGCCGAAGTTACCGGGAGCCGATCGCGCACCACGTCCCCACTAACTCGGCGGTTGATCTCTTTGCGGAGACACATCGTCAACCCGACCCGCGCGGAGCGCTCCAACCGTCGCCCCACCACTATAAAAGGGGACCTACCCCTTCAGCAGTAGGGGACGGAATTCGGGAGGAGGTGCTGCCAATTTCATCCCGGAATTTGCGAAGCTAAAGAGGTCGGACGGTACCTTAGTTGAAGTTGCCGCCGTCGGTCGGTAACTAAATTTTGTCTGCATAGGTCGGTAACTAAGTTTTGTCTGCAGAGGTCGATAACTAAGTTGAGACTGTAGAGGTCGGTATTTTGGAAGACTGATCCTCAGGGTGCAATTGGGTTTAAGGTGAGAGATTGTAACCATTGAAGATGTTTTAGTGCATTCTCGCCCCACCCGTTGTTTTTTCCCCTTCAAGATTGAGAAGGGGTTTTTCTACGTAATTCCCAGTCTTCTTTCTTCTCTTTGGCGTGTTAGATTGTGCTCGCCACCTGAACCGCCCGGTTCGATTGAAACCCCCCCACAATCTTGACACCGTCTGTGGGATTCGAACCCACAACCACACGATTGCAGAATATTGGTCGGTGGACCGTATCGTACCCGCTTGACTTTGCAGCTCCCATCCGAGGTCGCTCCACTCGGGGACGCTAGCGATGTCGGACATCTTGTGCCACCACCAACGAACACGGAGCACGTAGCCCCGCTGGTGAACCCCATACTGGGGGTCGAGGAGTCCAGTCAAGCTCCGGTAGTAACTCTGGCTCCTCTAGCAGGAGAACTATCGGACGCCTTTCTGGCTACCATGATGATGACCCAACAAACTCTCACCGCCCAGCTCCAGACGATGCAGCGAAACTATGAGGAGCTGCGCGACTTCGTGCGGGCTGCACCGACTGGTGGTCTTGTGGGGGAAAATCTTTGTGCCGACCCGAAGACTTCGCCTCACCAGTCAATTGAAGTTGGAATGGAAGATTGTTGTTTGATCTGTTGTTGAGGTTGTCGTTCTCAATACTTAAACAGAGAAATGCATTCAGAGAGTAGACACGAGAGGTGATCTCGGAGTTCAGCCGAAGCCTACGTCTCCGTGCTATAGGGAGCAACCCGAATTCACTAACACTTATGTCGAAGTGATCTCGACAGGCCGAGTATCACTAGAAACACTCTGATCTCTTCGAAGGAGAGATCAAGATCAAAGAGAGATGGTAGATGGGGAGCTGAGAGATTATAGAGCTCTGGATTCTGAAAATCAGATCTTGAAAGTGGAAAATGGATTTCGGATCCGTTTACATTCGAAGGTTCTGCTATTTATAGGATTTTCTGGTGGTAAATGGCGGTTTCTGCTGCAGCATCTGGGGATCCTCCAGGTAAAGCTGGCGGGTCCCGCTACCGTCTTCTGGGGGATTCCACAGGCTCTTGGTCCCACCAGGCAGGGTCGGTGGGTCCCGCGATAGTCCTCGTGGGCCCACCAGGCAGGGCCGGTGGGTCCCGCGGTGGTCCTCGTGGGCCCACCAGGCAGGGCCGGTGGGTCCCGTGGTAGTCCTCGTGGGCCCACCAGGCAGGGCCGGTGGGTCCCGTGGTAGTTGGTAAACTTCTGCCAAAATTTGCACCCACAGTTACCCCCTCCAAGTTAGCTAGAGTTCGTTCTGGCTGGCTTGGATTTGGTGCAAAAAACAGCAACCCCCTGTCGCAAAAGGCACGAAGAAGCTTGTCGAATGTTAGCATAAAAAAGACTAATCGGTCAATTTTGGCCGATCGGTCAATTTTGACCGATCGGTCAAGTTTGACCGATCGGTCAAGTTTGACCGATCGGTCAAATTCAACCGGTCAAGGATTGGGTGATCGATCAAAAAACATGGTTTTTTGACCGATCCAGTAGAAAATTGACCGATCGGTTGATTTTGACCGATCGGTCAAGTTTGACCGATCGGCTAAAATCAACCGGATAAGGTTTGGGTGATCGGCAAAAAACACAGGTTTTTTGCCAGATCAAGTAGAAAATCGACCGATCGGTTGATTTTGACCGATCGATCAAGTTTGACCGATCGGTTAAAATCAACCGGTCAAGGATTGGGTGATCGGCAAAAAACACAAGTTTTTTGCCAGATCCAGTAGAAAATCGACCGATCGGTTGATTTTGACCGATCGGTCAAGTTTGACCGATCGGTTAAAATCAACCGGTCAAGGTTTGGGTGATCGGCAAAAAACCTAAGTTTTTTGCCAGATCCTGTAATGACCAAAAAAAAAATAAATAAAAAAATAAAAAAAATAAAAAAATAAAAAAAAACTGAACTAAAGATAAAAACTAAACAAAAAAAAAAAAAAAAAAATTTAAAACCAAAAGCCCACCACCCATCCCAACCCCAGACCCCAACCCGTGACCCCACTCACCCATCCCCCCTCTCTCTCTCTCTCTCTTCTCCCTTTTCTCTGCTCTCTCCCTCTCACGGATCTCTCTAACCCTCTCACCCGAGCTCTCTCATCTCTCTCGGATCCTCTCTTCTCTCTCGGATCTCTCCCTTCCTCTCTCCCTCTCTCCGATCCGATCCGATCCGACCCGTCAGGCGCCCCCCTTCCTCACGTCCCATCGCCCCTGCTCTCCCCTCTTCCCAAGCCCGCGAATCCCGCCGGCCGCCGCCCCGAATCCCGCCGCCGTCGCCGCCCCGGATCCCGCCCCGAATTCCGCCGGCCACCGCCTCTTCCTCCTTTAAACACCAATCCCGACCCTCTCCCATCAGCCCATCATCTTCTCTCCCTCATCCTGTTGAAAACCAAATCCCATCCCCCTTTGCAGTGAACCAGAGAGGAGAAGAGAAGAAAGAGAGAAACCAGAGAGAAAGAAAAGAAGAGAAAGGAAGAGAGAAAGAAAGAAAGAGTGCGGAGTTGGAGGCATAGCACCGCCGCCTGCAGCCCCTCCCCTCCCGTGCATTCGTGCGCCGGCGACCTCCCCGAGCCGATCCCCTCCCACGGTGAGCTTCTCTCTCTCCCTCCTTTGCCGTTTCCTTCCATGCGAGTAACCGGCGACCCGACCGGCGAACATCGCCAAACCCATCACCACCACGACCCGTCCCAGCCATGCGACACACCTGCCGCCCCCCCCTTGCATTGTCAGGTGCTCCACAGCCCGCTACAAGTTGGCCGGAGCAAACCACCTCCTTTCTCATCCTCCGTTTAGGAAACCCAACCCAATTTCCGAGCCGAACTCCAGAGTTCGCCGGCTCGGAACGGGGCCACATTGGCACAAACGGGCGCCTCCCCGATGATCTCCTTCGCGTCCTCTTCGGATCGACGCCAACGGGGAGGTGGGCCGACCACCTGTGGTTGCACGGGAGCGGGTCAAAACCTTCGCCGAGCTCTCAAACGGTAAGAAAGATGAATGACACCAATAGTAAATTAAATGAATAATAATAAGCTTTGGGTAATTTTAATATATATCTAAATAATTAAATATTTATATTGTTAACTAAGGGGTTCCTCTTTAAATTGGCAGATCCCACTTGACCCTTAAGTCATACCCTTCCAAATAGGCCGGACCTATTTTTCGGGGACGAGTCCCCGCACACCAAACCTAATCATCGCACAGATCCCCATGCTCTTGATTCAATGTTGATCCCCTGTGGAGGGTGACCTGGCCAATACCATAGTGCCAAATGTCTGCTGAGTCCCTATTGAGGGCTTGAAATCACTGCCAGTCGATCCCCTGCGGAGGGTGAACCGACTATTTAGGCGTAAAGCCCTAGTTGCGTCGTAATGACGCCTTCACATAGCCACCCTAGATTTCTATTATTCTGGCACACCTACTTAGAAAATTGGTTTACCAGGCTCCCATGTGGAGTTCGATCAATAGAAGTTTAACTCCGAGCAGAAGATGAGCTTACTACAAAATCCAAGTGTGTAACCAGGACGATCCAGCCGTAGATGGAGCAGAGACGGATCAAGAGCAGTTAGCAGGAGCTTGTGGGTGATCGACAACCAGGTGACATCTACTACCTTTGCGTGGTCTTTAATAGTGGGAAATGAGAATGACTAAAGGTAGGTATCCATAACGCTGCATGCGGGTCCCGCCAGACATCGCCGCATGTGGTCGAGTGGTCCCCGCCTTGCATGCGGAGTCGCGAGTTCGGCGACGCATGCTTAAAAATATTAGTAATTAAATAATAAATCTTTCTGCTGATTGCTTGGACACCGTAAGTAGGAATTCCCTTAAGTTTTGGTAATTAATAATTAGATAATAATTATCGGGTCCCACCCTCCTGAGGGGAGTGTGGAGACCCGGGCACACGGGAATACGGGCGAGAGTAACTGTGATGCATGGGTTGTGAGTGCGGTGCGAATCCCGGGGTAAAACGTCAAAGCTATTTTATTATTATAATAATCTATTATGTGGAAAGATTGGACCTCGTGCGCACAAGGGACGTGAACCACCCTGCACGCACAGCCGAAGACCAGTAGGCTAGGGGGTCACGGGCAAGGGTTGTGGTAAAGCCAATAGGAGTAGCCCTTTAGTAAGGATTGGCCTAGCAACTCTGTCCCGGGGTGGTTGAAGCCCCCAAAGTAACACAAGTGGGGTGGTAGAGCTCCATCGTGAAAGATGGAAAATATCTTATAATCATTTGGGTGATGTGTGTATGGTGGATGCCCGGCGAGAGAATTGACCTTCTACATCGATATAGAAGGCCCAGTAGTAATGCCCGACCGAGAACAGGATGGACAAATTATCCGGTGTTCACTTTAGGAGATATGATTTATATTGTAATTTATAATTAAGCATTGTAGTATGTCTAACGGACTGTATGGTAGATAACCTAGTGACAGTAGGAATTGCATGTGAACATAGATTATTGATAGACTTAGGTTAACCTTCTGTAAACTTTGAACTGCTTATGTAATTTAATTCAATTAAATATGTCGTCTCATATTATTAAAGACTATAGGATGTCACTAGCCATTAATTTGGCTAATCTCCCAATTTCCATTGGGGGCTACTCTTTTCCACGAGTAGACTCTCCTGCAGGTCCAGAGGTTCGGGAGTAGCAGTGGGAGGCCGGAGGCAGTTTTAGAGTTTCAGTAGTATTTTATTTTGGTATGTAGTTTTGTGGTAATGTAATGGGTGAATATTGTATAAGGATCAGTTAGTTTAAGATTAGTTGATTGTTAGAAGCATTGATACAGCTGGAGGTATTTTGGGTAGGCCTCTCCTTAAGGCCACAAGCCTAGGGTAGTTCACAGTGAAAATATAAGTATCTAAATGACCTAATTGACTAGCCCTGTAGATAGAACCCTTAGACCAGTGTGCTGAGTGTCAGGGAGAGGGTGAGGTTCCTAGCTCGCCGTCGGAGGCTTGAGCCTCGTGCTCCCTTAGAGGGATTCCTGTCAGCATGTGATGGCGCCGACAGGCCACACATGCTGAGAGGATAAACCAGTTAAAGGTCGAGCTTGATCATCTTTCTGTCGAAAAAATTTATCTCTGTTTTCTTTTAAAATAAAAATATTTTCATAAAAATTAAGTTTTAAAATATTCCTTGTTTCTCCCTTCTCCTTCTTAAATTTTGAGAGAGTCACAGCCTAGTGAGAAACCCTAATTGGCATGGTTAGTCGACCAAACCCTAAATCCCATGGTTTTTCTCATTTCACACCCCAGGGATCGGTTTCAGATTTCTGGGGCGTGACAGCTGGTATCAGAGCTTAAGGATATGATTCTAGGGATTATGATTATAGAAGTTGAAGTTTAGGTCTTAGAGTCATAATTTTCTAATGTGAGTTGTATTGTAGATGGCGGGTGTTAGAAGAGGTAACGGAGCGAGTTCGTCCTCTGAACCTGACGGTACAACGAGGATGGTGGAGATGCTCCAAGGAATAGCCACCATGGTTCAACAGCAGCAGACAGCGGCCCAGCAGCAGACTGCTTTAGCTCTGACTGCCCTTGCCCAGGCACAGGCTCGTCAGCTAGCAGAGGGCGAGCGTCAAGGGAGACTTTTGAAGGACTTCAAGGCGATGGAACCTCCAACTTTCAAGGGAGAGCCGGACCCCTTGCAGGCAGATCGATGGTTTCAACAGATAAAGAAGGTCCTTGACGTTTTGGAGGTCGTCGGAGACCGACGAGTCGCTCTTGCATCTTACCAATTTGAGGCAGAGGCTGACTTTTGGTGGCAGTCGGTCTTGCGTTCAAGGACAACTGATCGAGGAGCTATCTCCTGGTCAGAGTTCGAGGAACTTTTTCAGAGGAAGTTCTTCCCTGTGACTGTGCAAAACCGGATGGAAATGGAGTTTTTGGCCATTTCCCAAGGGTCTCTTACTGTGGCACAGTATGAGGCCAAATTCTCAGAGCTTGCGAGATACGCACCGCACCAGGTAGTGACTGATGCCCGGAGGGCAAAGCGTTTTGAGCATGGGCTAAAGTCAGAAATCAGGGGTAGGGTTACAGCCTTCTTAGGTCAATCCTATGAGGAGGTAGTTACTCGAGCTTTGGCCATTGAACAAGAGTTGGAAGAATCTCGTAAGACCCAAGAGCAGTATCATGTAGACAACCCTAGAAAAAGGTGTAAGATTTCATCCGGACCACCAGAGGGTGGACAAGGGAAGAAGAATGGAGGGCTACGACTTTGCTATCGCTGCAAGCGGGAAGGACACGTTCGCAGCACTTGTCCTTTGGGAAAAATATGCTTCAATTGTGGACAAGGAGGTCATATGAAGAAGGACTGTCCCGATTCACGTGTATGATGTAAGGGTTTAATATATATGAATAATGTGTGATGTATTTTGATCCTTTTCATGTTGAAATCCTTATGGAATATAGCATATAATTATAGTAAAATTTTAGAGCGCACAGAGGTATGAGGTCCTCCTTTTGTTAGTTATTGTGGTTTTTCGTTGACCTTTAGCATTAGAAACCTAGCCGGTATTTTAGGACTCCTTAATCTTCATTGACCCTTAGTACTAGAGACCTAGCCGGTATCTTAGGATTCCTTGATTCTACATCGACCATTAGTATTAGAGGCCTAGTCGGTATTTTTAGGATCGTCCATTATTTAGTTGTAGGTATAATCTTCTTGATAATTTTCTCTGGTGTGTCATGGGCTGGTATAAAGCTTATATGTCATTTTAAAATAAATCCTATGAGTAGTAATGATGACCTTAGGGGCAGTGGTTTCAAAGAGTGTACCAGGAGATGGAAATCTCAGGTAGTAGTGAGTTCACATGGTTCCTAAATTTTGGAATATCTCGATGAAGACCCTCGCGGCAGGGTACGCACTGTTCCTCGGGAACTTTGGCGGTGGATTATGACTGTCCGGTAGAGGACATTGTGAGGCTACGCACTTTCTCTTCGGAGGATTTGGCGGATACATACGCACTGACTCTTCGGAGGCTTTGGCGGTTGGTTACGCAGTTCCTGTTGGAACTTGCGGCAGAGCGTGCACTGTTTCTTCGGAAACTTTGGCAGCTGGCAGAGCTTGCACTGTTCCCAATCGGAACTTTGGCAGCTAGTTACGCAGTTCCTGTTGGAACTTGCGGCAGAGCGTGCACTGTTTCTTCGGAAACTTTGGCAGCTGACAGAGCTTGCACTGTTCCCAATCGGAACTTTGGCAGCTAGTTACGCAGTTCCTGTTGGAACTTGCGGCAGAGCGTGCACTGTTTCTTCGGAAACTTTGGTAGCTGGCAGAGCTTGCACTGTTCCCAATCGGAACTTTGGCAGCTGGTTACGCAGTTCCTGTTGGAACTTGCGGCAGAGCGTGCACTGTTTCTTCGGAAACTTTGGCAGCTGGCAGAGCTTGCACTGTTCCCAATCGGAACTTTGGCAGCTGGTTACGCAGTTCCTGTTGGAACTTGCGGTAGAGCGTGCACTGTTTCTTCGGAAACTTTGGCAGCTGGCAGAGCTTGCACTGTTCCCAATCGGAACTTTGGCAGCTGGTTACGCAGTTCCTGTTGGAACTTGCGGCAGAGCGTGCACTGTTTCTTCGGAAACTTTGGCACCTGGCAGAGCTTGCACTGTTCTCAAAAGGAACTTTGGCAGCTGGTTACGTAGTTCCTGTTGGAACTTGCGGCAGAGCGTGCACTGTTTCTTCGGAAACTTTGGCACCTGGCAGAGCTTGCACTGTTCTCAAAAGGAACTTTGGCAGCTGGTTACGCAGTTCCTGTTGGAACTTGCGGCAGAGCGTGCACTGTTTCTTCGGAAACTTTGGCAGCTGACAGAGCTTGCACTGTTCTCAAAAGGAACTTTGGCAACTAGTTACTCATTTCTTGTTTGGACTCACGAGAGAGACTGCACTGGCTAGACGGCAGTGACGTTGAGATGACATTGAGATACTTGAGTACTAGAGTATGGTTAATAACCATGCTAAAGGACTTGCTTATTTTTTTTGGAAATGGGGAATGCATTATCAGTTGGAGTCTTAAGAATAGTAATTATTTAGGAGATTCACTTAACTTTGTTTCTAATTGTTTTAGTTTAGGACCGATTAACCAATCTTGTAGAAAGATACTGTCAGTATACTGTGTAATCGCGTTAGTATCCTAGTTTTCGGCTCCATTTGGTCAGTAGGTTAGTTGTTATCGTAGTTCAGTATTTTCTACGCGAGTAGTAAGTTTCCTCGTATATCTGAAATGTGCATCATAGTTTCTAAGTCTTGCGATAATAATTGCAAGTGTTAGGTCTTTCATTGAGCGTCAGCGTTTTTATTTTTATTCATCATTGTTCTCTTTCGATTCTCGTTCGTTTGTGGTTTAGTGTGTTATCTGGGATTCAACATTTTCTAGGTTAGTTAGTGTGTATGTTGGTATATCTAATTCATATCTTAGTGGTGTTTTTCTTGTAGGTTAATAGGGTAGTAGTGGTTGTGTAGGTAATAGACGCATTTGCTCCGGAGAGAAGTCTCATAGGACTTAAGTCTAGGCGTACTAGTTCGAGTTATCTAGTTGTCTTCAATTCGGTTCTATAGATGTATGAGCATAGTTTATATGTTACCTCGTTAGTATCGTTAGTGGAGAATGTCTCGTGATTCTGTTTCGTGAATCGGATTGCTACCTCACTTTTTGAATAAGGGGGACGCTCCTTATTCAAGGAAGGAAGATAATCCAAAGTCACGAAATTTTTATTAGTCTATAGTTGTTAGGACCACGATTGGACATTATGCCTTGTGAGAGCTCCACGAGCACCTAATGTTCTAATCCCATCCTAATAATTATGTGACTCAATTGTATAAGTTCGGGTAGTAGTCTAGCTAGGGACGGAGTCTTTTTCTTTTTGGTATGATTGATGTATTGATTGACCTTCTCGAGGGCAGTATTAGAAAGAATATGGTACCAGTTGTGGATGAGCTTTCATTACTTTGGTGGTAGGATTGGTAAAATTGTACCCTCAGTTTAGTAATTAAATTTTCGGGACGAAAATTCTTTTAAGGTGTGCAGGATGTAATGACCAAAAAAAAAAATAAATAAAAAAATAAAAAAATAAAAAAATAAAAAAAAACTGAACTAAAGATAAAAACTAAACAAACAAAAAAAAAAAAAAATTTAAAACCAAAAGCCCACCACCCATCCCAACCCCAGACCCCAACCCGTGACCCCACTCACCCATCCCCCCTCTCTCTCTCTCTCTCTTCTCCCTTTTCTCTGCTCTCTCCCTCTCACGGATCTCTCTAACCCTCTCACCCGAGCTCTCTCATCTCTCTCGGATCCTCTCTTCTCTCTCGGATCTCTCCCTTCCTCTCTCCCTCTCTCCGATCCGATCCGATCCGACCCGTCAGGCGCCCCCCTTCCTCACGTCCCATCGCCCCTGCTCTCCCCTCTTCCCAAGCCCGCGAATCCCGCCGGCCGCCGCCCCGAATCCCGCCGCCGTCGCCGCCCCGGATCCCGCCCCGAATTCCGCCGGCCACCGCCTCTTCCTCCTTTAAACACCAATCCCGACCCTCTCCCATCAGCCCATCATCTTTTCTCCCTCATCCTGTTGAAAACCAAATCCCATCCCCCTTTGCAGTGAACCAGAGAGGAGAAGAGAAGAAAGAGAGAAACCAGAGAGAAAGAAAAGAAGAGAAAGGAAGAGAGAAAGAAAGAAAGAGTGCGGAGTTGGAGGCGTAGCACCGCCGCCTGCAGCCCCTCCCCTCCCGTGCATTCGTGCGCCGGCGACCTCCCCGAGCCGATCCCCTCCCACGGTGAGCTTCTCTCTCCCTCCTTTGCCGTTTCCTTCCATGCGAGTAACCGGCGACCCGACCGGCGAACATCGCCAAACCCATCACCACCACGACCCGTCCCAGACATGCGACACACCTGCTGCCCCCCCCTTGCATTGTCAGGTGCTCCACAGCCCGCTACAAGTTGGCCGGAGCAAACCACCTCCTTTCTCATCCTCCGTTTAGGAAACCCAACCCAATTTCCGAGCCGAACTCCAGAGTTCGCCGGCTCGGAACGGGGCCACATTGGCACAAACGGGCGCCTCCCCGATGATCTCCTTCGCGTCCTCTTCGGATCGACGCCAACGGGGAGGTGGGCCGACCACCTGTGGTTGCACGGGAGCGGGTCAAAACCTTCGCCGAGCTCTCAAACGGTAAGAAAGATGAATGACACCAATAGTAAATTAAATGAATAATAATAAGCTTTGGGTAATTTTAATATATATCTAAATAATTAAATATTTATATTGTTAACTAAGGGGTTCCTCTTTAAATTGGCAGATCCCACTTGACCCTTAAGTCATACCCTTCCAAATAGGCCGGACCTATTTTTCGGGGACGAGTCCCCGCACACCAAACCTAATCATCGCACAGATCCCCATGCTCTTGATTCAATGTTGATCCCCTGTGGAGGGTGACCTGGCCAATACCATAGTGCCAAATGTCTGCTGAGTCCCTATTGAGGGCTTGAAATCACTGCCAGTCGATCCCCTGCGGAGGGTGAACCGACTATTTAGGCGTAAAGCCCTAGTTGCGTCGTAATGACGCCTTCACATAGCCACCCTAGATTTCTATTATTCTGGCACACCTACTTAGAAAATTGGTTTACCAGGCTCCCATGTGGAGTTCGATCAATAGAAGTTTAACTCCGAGCAGAAGATGAGCTTACTACAAAATCCAAGTGTGTAACCAGGACGATCCAGCCGTAGATGGAGCAGAGACGGATCAAGAGCAGTTAGCAGGAGCTTGTGGGTGATCGACAACCAGGTGACATCTACTACCTTTGCGTGGTCTTTAATAGTGGGAAATGAGAATGACTAAAGGTAGGTATCCATAACGCTGCATGCGGGTCCCGCCGGACATCGCCGCATGTGGTCGAGTGGTCCCCGCCTTGCATGCGGAGTCGCGAGTTCGGCGACGCATGCTTAAAAATATTAGTAATTAAATAATAAATCTTTCTGCTGATTGCTTGGACACCGTAAGTAGGAATTCCCTTAAGTTTTGGTAATTAATAATTAGATAATAATTATCGGGTCCCACCCTCCTGAGGGGAGTGTGGAGACCCGGGCACACGGGAATACGGGCGAGAGTAACTGTGATGCATGGGTTGTGAGTGCGGTGCGAATCCCGGGGTAAAACGTCAAAGCTATTTTATTATTATAATAATCTATTATGTGGAAAGATTGGACCTCGTGCGCGCAAGGGACGTGAACCACCCTGCACGCACAGCCGAAGACCAGTAGGCTAGGGGGTCACGGGCAAGGGTTGTGGTAAAGCCAATAGGAGTAGCCCTTTAGTAAGGATTGGCCTAGCAACTCTGTCCCGGGGTGGTTGAAGCCCCCAAAGTAACACAAGTGGGGTGGTAGAGCTCCATCGTGAAAGATGGAAAATATCTTATAATCATTTGGGTGATGTGTGTATGGTGGATGCCCGGCGAGAGAATTGACCTTCTACATCGATATAGAAGGCCCAGTAGTAATGCCCGACCGAGAACAGGATGAACAAATTATCCGGTGTTCACTTTAGGAGATATGATTTATATTGTAATTTATAATTAAGCATTGTAGTATGTCTAACGGACTGTATGGTAGATAACCTAGTGACAGTAGGAATTGCATGTGAACATAGATTATTGATAGACTTAGGTTAACCTTCTGTAAACTTTGAACTGCTTATGTAATTTAATTCAATTAAATATGTCGTCTCATATTATTAAAGACTATAGGATGTCACTAGCCATTAATTTGGCTAATCTCCCAATTTCCATTGGGGGCTACTCTTTCCCACGAGTAGACTCTCCTGCAGGTCCAGAGGTTCGGGAGTAGCAGTGGGAGGCCGGAGGCAGTTTTAGAGTTTCAGTAGTATTTTATTTTGGTATGTAGTTTTGTGGTAATGTAATGGGTGAATATTGTATAAGGATCAGTTAGTTTAAGATTAGTTGATTGTTAGAAGCATTGATACAGCTGGAGGTATTTTGGGTAGGCCTCTCCTTAAGGCCACAAGCCTAGGGTAGTTCACAGTGAAAATATAAGTATCTAAATGACCTAATTGACTAGCCCTGTAGATAGGACCCTTAGACCAGTGTGCTGAGTGTCAGGGAGAGGGTGAGGTTCCTAGCTCGCCGTCGGAGGCTTGAGCCTCGTGCTCCCTTAGAGGGATTCCTGTCAGCATGTGATGGCGCCGACAGGCCACACATGCTGAGAGGATAAACCAGTTAAAGGTCGAGCTTGATCATCTTTCTGTCGAAAAAATTTATCTCTGTTTTCTTTTAAAATAAAAATATTTTCATAAAAATTAAGTTTTAAAATATTCCTTGTTTCTCCCTTCTCCTTCTTAAATTTTGAGAGAGTCACAGCCTAGTGAGAAACCCTAATTGGCATGGTTAGTCGACCAAACCCTAAATCCCATGGTTTTTCTCATTTCACACCCCAGGGATCGGTTTCAGATTTCTGGGGCGTGACAGATCCAGTAAAAAATTGACCGATCGGTTGATTTTGACCGATCGGTCAAGTTTGACCGATCGGCTAAAATCAGCCGGTCAAGGTTTGGGTGATCGGCAAAAAACCTAAGTTTTTTGCCAGATCCAGTAGAAAATCGACCGATCGGTTGATTTTGACCGATCGGTCAAGTTTGACCGATCGGCTAAAATCAGACGGTCAAGGTTTGGGTGATCGGCAAAAAACCTAAGTTTTTTGCCAGATCCAGTAGAAAATCGACCGATCGGTTGATTTTGACCGATCGGTCAAGTTTGACCGATCGGCTAAAATCAGCCGGTCAAGGTTTGGGTGATCGGCAAAAAACCTAAGTTTTTTGCCAGATCCAGTAGAAAATCGATCGATCGGTTGATTTTGACCGATCGGTCAAGTTTGACCGATCGGCTAAAATCAGCCAGTCAAGGTTTGGGTGATCGGCAAAAAACCTAAGTTTTTTGCCAGATCCAGTAGAAAATCGACCGATCGGTTGATTTTGACCGATCGGCCAAGTTTGACCGATCGGCTAAAATCAGCCGGTCAAGGTTTGGGTGATCGGCAAAAAACCTAAGTTTTTTGCCAGATCCAGTAGAAAATCGACCGATCGGTTGATTTTGACCGATCGTCCAAGTTTGACCGATCGGCTAAAATCAGCCGGTCAAGGTTTGGGTGATCGGCAAAAAACCTAAGTTTTTTGCCAGATCCAGTAGAAAATCGACCGATCGGTTGATTTTGACCGATCGGTCAAGTTTGACCGATCGGCTAAAATCAGCCGGTCAAGGTTTGGGTGATCGGCAAAAAACCTAAGTTTTTTGCCAGATCCAGTAGAAAATCGACCGATCGGTTGATTTTGACCGATCGGTCAAGTTTGACCGATCGGCTAAAATCAGCCGGTCAAGGTCAAAGTCTTGAACCTGTATTTTTGAGGAAGTGGCATAGCTTGTTCTCCTCCTTTGATCTTTGGTAGAGTCTTGAATATCGATGGAGTTCGATTTTTTCTGCTTTGAATCTTCAGTTTGCCTGAATGTGGTTTTGAACCGGCGGTCCGGTCCACTCAGACCGGTGGTTTACTTGGACCGGTAGGTCTGACGCTTCGTCTGGTCTGACGGTTCGCCTGATTTTGCGCTTGCTACGGATGGATGCCACGTGTACCTACAAAAACATGCGATTTGATATGGTGAAGACACGTGTCTTTTCGATCTGTGCGCCGGTTTACCCTGGGTATATAAGTTTTTCTCGCTGTCATTTTTGCCTCACGCTTTCAAAATTTTTCGAAGTCCAGACACTTTGCTTCCAATCTTTCGTTCTTCGTCTCCTTTTGATCGGTCAAATGGCGTCTTCGGGTAGTTCGAAGAAGAGTGCAGTTCCATCCAAGAGAAAGGGGAAGGAAATCGTTGAAGAAACATCTGTCTCGAAGGGCCGTGGCAAAGGCAGGGCCGAATTGATCGAGCTTGGCCAATTGGGCAAGAGGCACCAAGGAATGGGGTTCGCTTCTGCACCCTCCCGTCCGGAGCATATCCCCAAAGCGAGATTTGTTCTCTGTCCTCAGTTGCCTCTGTCGGCGGAACCGGAGTTTGGGTACAACATTGGGGGCAAGCTTACAGACGTAAAGAGGGAGAAGCTGCAGAAGTTGCTGGCGTGTTTTACTGAGGGGAAGGCTCAACCAGCGCTTCCGGGAGTTTTATCAGCTTTTGGCGTCGACAGGCGGACAATCTTCGTCTCGTACGCAAGCAAGGAGCAAGTGATGGGAACCATCGTCACGATTGGCCAGCTCAACTGTGGACTGCGCCTTCCATTGCCGTCTTTTGCCGCGAGGTTGCTGAATACCTCTGGTCTTTGTCCCGGGCAGGTTTCGGGGAACGCCTGGAGGATTATCTACGCCTTCTGCCGCGTAGAGTCGGACTTCCAGAAGGAACTCAGGGAATGTTATTCCAGCCTCCCTGAAGGTGAAGAAGCCTGGATCGAGCTGGGGTATTTCTTTTATCACTATCGATGGGCCTGGAGGAAAGATAGCCCATTCTACAATCTAACGGGTGTCTCTGCCCTTCGCCCGATCGTTGACACCATTGGTTCCGACAAACTTTATACCGACTGGCCGCTATCGGTGTCTGGTGCCTGGACTCCTCTGTCGGTACCTGAGGTTCCCCGATACAAGGTGCATGAAGAGGTAGACACGTACAGCACAGGAGGAGCTCTCTCGTGGCCTTCAGAGCGAGTAGGGGCCCTTGATAACCTCTTCTTGGAGCTGACATGCGGGACTCGATCTTGGAAGCAATTCTCGAATTGCCCGGTTCGACACGGCAATGCCAACCTCCTCCACCGATCGAAGCTTCGTTATGAAGATAACGAGGTCATCTACTCCGATTATGAGGAGGACCCTCAAACCGGCAAAATGGTTAGAAAAATTCGGATTGAGAAGAAGGCTTACAGAGCCAGGCGCAGCTTGCCCACGGAGGAGAAATTGGTGATACATCGCCAAGTCCAGGCAAAGAAGAGGAAAGTTCTAGTTGAGGAGGAGGAGAAGAAAAAGGAAGAGGAAAAGGGGGAAGAAGAAGAAGAGGAAGTAGAGAGAGAGGAGGAAGGCGGAGATGGTAGTGGTGATGATTCTGATAACAGCAGTGGCAGCGGCGGAGGAAATGGAGATGATAGGAATGACGAAGATGACGAAGAAGATGGGGGCATAGGACATGGGGGTGGCGAGGAAGAAATTCCTCCCACCCCCACTGGTGGTGCTGAAGGATATGGGGGTGGTGAGGAAGAAATTCCTCCCACCCCCACTGGTGGTGCTGAAGGACATGGGGGTGGTGAGGAAGAAATTCCTCTCACCCCCACTAGTGGTGCTGATGAGGACTCACAGCCGATCCTCATAGACGAGGCTAGGGCCCGTAAGATGGAGGGGGTTATGGATGCAACGGGCGATGGCCCTAAAGTGGTTCCTGCTTATCACTTTGGGGATTTGAAAAAGAACCCACTGCGCTTCAAAATCAAGCTATCGGGGAGTGGTGGGGTTGGAAGCAACCCTACACCCCTCGATCAGATACCTCCCAAGGTTCCTCGTCTCGAAGGGGCGACTACAAGTGGGGGTGTGGAGGTTGAACAACCCCCACCCCCTTCGCGATCTCTGGCTGAGGAGGTAGCTGCTATGGTGGCAGGGCTCGATAATTCGAGCGGGCACGAAGATAAAGGGGGAGCCTCACCTCCTCGAGATGTTCCCTCTCCCGCTCACTTGGAGAGAGGAAGCCGGGTGGTCCGGGTGGGTGATGCTACTCCCCAACCCCTGCCAGAGCCAACCCCCATCAAGGAGAAATCGACTCCCAAGGGTAAGAGCTCCGACTGTGGGAAAGGAAAGGCTCCTCAGGTCGATGCTTCAGGTATCTGTACTAACTTGCCTTGATTGCCTTGCCTTTGAAGCTTGAAAATATTCTAACACTTTGAACTCTTGTGTCGATTGCAGGTACGCCTGTTGGCTCGACTCAGAAGATAAAGAACTTGGGTGATGTTGACATCAACCACCCTACTAGCATGATCCGGAAGCTTTGCAATCTTCCGGAAGCTACTTTTGAAGAAGCCTTCGATCGGCTAGATGTAGTGGTATGTGCATCTGCTTGATCCACTATTCGAGTTGTATCTTCAGAATAATTCTAACTTTCTATCCATTTGCAGAGTTCAGCAGTTTTGAGAATCACAAGCACTCTCTCCAGGAGGGCAGGAGAACGGGAGGCCGTATCTGAGGTATCCCGTTTGACAGTAGAACTAAAGGCTGCAAGCGAGGAGAGAGATAAGCTGAAGGAGCTTTTGACTTCGAAGAAAAACTCTCTTAAGGCCAAGATCGAGGATCTTCGCAAAGAGAAGCAGGAGAGCAAGGGGTTGCAGGACCGTTGCGAGGCGCAGAGTCACGAACTTGAATCCTTGAAGAATCGGCTCATCAAGGTTGAGAACGTGTCCTGTGATCGTGCAAACGAGATCAAGGAGTTGAAATAACGACTTGCTGCTCAGCATGCTGCCTTTACTGCCAGAGAGGAGACTTCCAAGAAGGAACTGGAGCATGCGCTGTCTGAATGCAAGAGTTACAGGAAAACGGCCGAGAAAGCGGCAGAGGCACTCAGGGTACATGCCAGCAGTGTCCGATCTTCTAAAGCTTCGTCTGCGAGCAAGGCTCGTGGCGAATCTGAAGGAGAGAAGTCGCGCGCTCCAAGCGTAGCCAAGCCCTGATGTATTTCTACCTTTTTCTCTGTTGTTTACACTTGTAAACTTTTGACATGTAGCAGCTCAACATTGTAATTAGCAAATTTTGATAATCAAAAGATCTTTTTGGTGTTTGAAAATTGAATGTCTCTTGAGTTGAATGTCTTTGAATATCATGTTCTAGATAACATTGGAATAGATACAATCTTTTGAATGTAAGGGGTCGAGTCGCAACTTGATTACCCAAACTTATTGTAACTTGAAAATTGAACTTGAATTCGTGTAACATTTGAATGTGAGGGGCTGAGTCGCAACTCAAGCACCCAAACCTGTTAGACGATATCGAAATTGATTGAAATTGAATATTGAAATTTGAAGGTCAGTTTAACATTTGCCAGTAAGGGGTTGAGTCGCAACTCTAACACCCAAACTTGTTAAAAGACTTGGTAACTTGAATATGGTCAGTTTAACATTTGCTAGTAAGGGGTTGAGTCGCAACTCTAACACCCAAACTTGTTAAAAGACCTGGTAACTTGAATATGGATAATTTGAAACTGCTTCATAACTTGAATTGAAAAGCTGAACACTTGCATATTTGAATATTTGAAAGAGAACTTTATTCATCATGGTATTTACATCATGGATAGAACAACTTGAGATGTCTAGAATTCCAAGATCGAGGCAATCTATCTCCTTCTGGTGAGATCAATCGATAAGAGCCTTTGCCTCCCACTGATTTGACAATATATGGACCTTCCCAGTTGGGAGCAAGCTTTCCACTGCTATGTTCTTTCGTGTTGTAAAAGACTGCTCTAAGGACCAGACTGACAATTGGGAATTGCCGTTTGTAGACTTTCTCATCATATGCTCGTTTGATCTTCTGCTGATACTTGGCCACACGAAGGGAGGCTTGGTCTCGTAGTTCTTCAGAGAAGTCCAGATTGTTGACTCGAAGTTCTTCATTGATCCCTTCTTCCACTGCCCTGGTCTTGAGAGTATTTGATATGTTTTCTGTTGGAAGTACTGCTTCCGATCCATATGTTAGACGAAAGGGTGAGAATCCTGTTGATCTTCTCGGAGTTGTGCGATATCCCCAAAGGACTTCAGGTAGGACCTGTTCCCATAATCCTTTCTTGTCGTTGAGTTTCTTCTTGAGTATACCAAGAATGGCTCTATTGGAGGCTTCAGCTTGACCATTGCATTGAGGATATCTTGGAGTTGAATAGAATAGCTTGATACCGTTGTTCAGACAAAACTCACAGAACTTGTCAGAGTCGAATTGAGCTCCGTTGTCGGCAACAAGAACTTGAGGTGTACCAAACCTTGAGAAGATGTTATGTCGAATGAACTTGATCACTTCATCATCGGTCTCTCGAAAGAGTGGCACGGCTTCAACCCATTTGGTGAAGTAATCAGTGGCCAGCAGTAGATACTTCTTCTTGCTCGGAGTTTGAGGGAAAGGACCCAAGAAATCTAACCCCCATTGATGGAAAGGCCAGGGACTTGATAGTTGATGAAGCTCATCTGCAGGGAGGTGGATAGCTCGAGCGTGTCGTTGGCATGGCTCGCATCTTTGAACTACTTGTCGAGCATCTTTTGCCATTGTAGGCCAGTAGTAACCTTGTAGTTTCGTCTTAGCTTCAAGAGATCTTCCTCCCGAATGATTTCCACAAGCTCCAGAGTGGATATCAATCAGGATTGCCTGTGCTTGCTCAGGACCAAGGCACTTGAGCAACATCCCGTTGTGAGATTTGAAATATAGATCTTCTCCTTGTAGAATGTAGCATGGGAGCTTCCTTTGAAGCCTTCGGGCTTGATTTGGATCGTCCGACATTTTGCTATGCTCGAAGAAGTCGAAAATTGATCGTCTCCAATCTTCAAGCTCACTTGTAGTGAGGTTCGATGTCAGTTGATCTCCACCCCCAGATCCTTTTGTAGTAGCAAGGATCTGTTGATCGGGGATGGTCTTGGGCACTTCTTGATAATCGATCTGTATTTGCCTTCCTCCTAGTGAGTCTCCCAGAACTGAGGCCGCATTGGCTAAGGCATCTGCTTCTCGGTTCTCTGCTCTTGGGATTTGAACGAACTCAGTAATAGTAAAACGTTGTTGAAGACATCGTACTAAGACCAAGTAGAGTTGCATTCTTTCTTCACGAGCTGTATACTCTCCATTGATTTGCCTTATGATCAACTGGGAGTCGCTGTAGACGATGATTCGATCTACCCCCAGGGATTCCGCCATTTCCAGCCCGGAAATAAGTGCTTCGTATTCGGCTTCGTTGTTGGAGGCATTAAACCCGAGGAGAGTGGCCTTCTGTAGATGATCAAGTTCGGGGGATACTAAGACTATCCCAGTTCCCGAACCTATCGAACTTGAAGCTCCATCAGTATAAAGCTTCCATGGAGGAGTTGTAGCAATAGCTTCGAGACTTGGATCAATTTTTGTTGCAAGGTTGATCGGAGTATTGTCCTCATCTTCTAAGCGCATGTCGACATCTTCTTCCCAAGTGATGAGGTCTTCAACTGGAAAGTCAGCTAGAAAATCAGCAACAGCTTGACCTTTGATAGAAGTGTGAGATTCGAATTGAATCCCCAGAGCACTCATTTCGATCACCCATTTAGTCATTCGACCAGCTCTACCAGCTTTGTCAATGATATCTTTGAGCGGGTGTTCTGAAATGACAGTGATCTGGTGGGAGACGAAGTAAGGTTGAAGACGACGCGATGCAGTGAGCAAGGCCAGGATGACTTTCTCAGTTTTTGAGTAGCGAGTTTCAGCCGGAAGAAGAGTATGGCTGATATAATAGACTGGATGCTCGACGCCTTCTCTTCTGCTAACTAGAACCGCGCTGATTGCTTGATCGGTCACGGCGAGATAGATCCACAAGTCTTCTTTTGGAAGTGGAGCAGTAAGGATAGGAGCTTGCACCAGATATTTCTTGATGCCTTGAAAAGCTTCTTCACAAACAGGACTCCATCCCGATGTATCTGCCTTTCGTAGTTTGTCGAAAAGAGGCTTACACTTATCGGAGGACTTTGAGATGAATCGATTGAGAGCAGCCAGTCTTCTAGTGAGACGTTGCACTTTCTAATGATTGGTAGGCGATGGCATGTCGAGGATAGCTCGAATTTGGTCGGGGTTAGCCTCAATACCTCTTCTGGTCACAAGGTGACCCAGAAATTTACCTGATTGAACTCCAAAAGCGCACTTGGCAGGATTGAGCTTCATGCGATACTTTTGGAGGACTTGAAAAGTTTCTGCCAGATCGGATAGATGCTTTCCACGAGTGGAGCTCTTGGTGAGGAGATCATCGACGTAGACTTCGACGTTGCGACCAATCTGATCTTCGAACATTTTTGTGACTAACCTTTGATAGGTAGAACCAGCATTTTTGAGGCCGAATGGCATTACATTGTAGCAGTAGAGACCCCGGCTAGTCACAAAACATGTCTTCTCTTGATCATCCGGATGAAGCAGAATTTGATTGTATCCAGAGTACCCATCCATGAAAGACAATAGCTCGTGGCCAGCAGTGGCATCGACGAGTCTATCAATCCTTGGCATGGGGAATGGGTCTTTGGGGCAAGCCTTGTTGAGATTGGTAAAGTCGATGCAGACTCTGACCTTCCCGTTCTTCTTTAGAACAGCAACTATGTTAGAGATCCAGGTAGGATACTCTACTTCACGGATGAAGCCTGCTGCGAGTAGCTTGGTGATTTCTTCTTGAACAGCAACTTGCAGCTCTGGTCGGATGGTGCGTGGTTTTTGCTTGACAGGCTTCACTTCTTCTTTGATCGAAAGTCGGTGACAAGCGTCATCTGGATTGATACCAGGCATGTCTTCGAACACCAAGCGAAGACGTTGATATTGGACTGGAGGAAGGATACCATGTCTTGCGCTTCTGCGTCGCTAAGACCGGTACCAATGAAAGTTTGTCGAGGGAGATCTCCGCTACCGATGTTGATTGGGATGATTTCTTCAATTGAAGGTGACGCTTCCCATTCGATTGGTGGAGGTTCGGTCAGCGGAATCTCCTTTGATTGCTATTTGGAAGAGGGACCAGCTTCATCTCGTGGCCGCTTTGGAGGAGCAATGTTGATCTTTCGATCTGTCTTAGCCGCAGCAGCCTCACAAGATCTTCCAGCTTGCTGATCGCCTCGAATGCAGACGATGCCTTCTCCAGTTGCAAACTTGAGTAGTTGATGATAAGAAGAGGAGATGGCATTGATCTGGTGGAGGAATGGTCGCCCGAGAATGGCGTTGTAGCTAGACACTCCTTCGACAATTGCGAATCTTACCGAGACTCGAGTCTCTCGGCTAAGGTCAAGAGTGAATCTCGATTCGCCCACCGTGATGCTTTGTTCACCGTTGAAACCAGTGATCACAGTTGGAACGACGTCAAGGCTTTGATATTTATGTCCCAGACGTTTGAAGCAATCTGAGAACATAATGTCGATGGAACTTCCGGTGTCGATGAGGATCCGATTGACGGTGCTTCCGTCGATGATGAGTTTCAAAACCAGGGGGTCTCGATGTGGAGTATGAACTCCTTGAAGATCAGTGTCGTTGAAGACGATGGACGGCCAAGCAAGACCTTCGATGGGCTTCTCGATCCAGGTATCTTCTTTGTTTGCAGTAGATCGAACATGGAAGATGCGCCGAATCTGCCGATCGACTTCCTTCCCGGTCACTGATTGATTGTGCAATGATCCATGAATGCCAAAGATATTGGCATTCACGGTGAGAGGTGATGGGTTGGAAGAGATCTGATGAATCCAGCAAGCCTCTTTCCCCTTTGCAGAGGATCGACGTTGATCTTGTCCTTCTTTGGTGAATTCATGAAGATGGCCTTCTCTCAGCAAGTCTTCGAGATGAAACTTTAGCCGATAGCACCGATCGGTGGAATGGCCATGGCTTCGATGGAAATCGCAATAAACAGTTTTGTCGGCCGTGAACTTTGTGTTCAGCTGAAGTGGATTGGGCCTTCGAAGGAATTCTTCGTGTTGAATGCGGTCAAGGATCTGTTCAACAGGTAAATTCCACTCGGTGAAAGTGGTCTTCGTCGGAGATCGACGCCCATCATTCTTTGATCGTTTGTTGGCTGGAGGGGCTGCTGCCTCAGCGTTGTGAGCTTTGGCAGCATACTTTGGAGCTTCTCTCTCAGTAGGCCTTCTCTTTGACTTTCGCCCTTTTCGAGCGACTTGATCGTCTTCCACCTCAATCTCTCTTTGGATTCGATCAAACATTGCACCCAGAGAGGGAGGGGGATTGCGAATGAAATCGTTGTAGATATGTAGATCGAAGCGGAGGGCGTTCTGGAAAGCCAGCATGATGGCTTCATCATCCAGATGTCTTCCAGAGAGAGCAGCATGCTCGTTGCGAAATCTCCTCGTGAAGCTGCGGAGAGTCTCGTCGGCACCCATCCTTAGCCGATAGAGAGAGTCGAGCTTCTTCTCTGGCTTCAGGTTGAGCTGATAATGCTGCACAAAAAGGTTTGCCAAAACACCGAACTGGGTGATGGACCCAGCCCGGAGATTGTGATACCAGTCGAGTGACGGCTCATCGAGACTTCCTGCGAAGGTGCGGCAGAGCACGTTGTTTTCTTCTTCGTGCGGCGTTAGAGCTTGCTTGAAGGCAAGTATATGGAGAGTTGGATCTCCTCTGATGCAGTTGAATTTGGGGAGGATAGGAGTTCTCCATCCCCTTGGAAATGTTGTCTCGAAGAGACTTCGATGGAGAGGTCCGGCGGAGGAATATCCATCTCTATGACCGTGTCCTCGACCTGGATGTTGATCGAGAGGTAGAATCGAGAGGTCTTGTTCATGCCTCTGAATATCAGCAGGTTGAAGTCGATGGCGAAGGTCCGATCCGAGTCCCCGTTGGAGTTGAATGGAAGGGGAGACTCTATTCTTTGAAGGAGCGCCTTTCATTTGGTGCTTCCTTGGTATGTTGAGCTTTGAAAGTGCCCTCTTGTCGCAGTTGCGGCCAGAAGACGATTGGGAAGACTCGTCGTCGAGGCAGTCCCAAACACTCTGCTTCCAAGGGGCAGCAGAGGGAGTTGGGTCACGGCGAATCCTCTCGAGGGCAGCAGTGCCCATTGACCTCCGTTGTTCGGAGTGATTTGAGTGTCGAGGAAGATCAACCCTCTCACTTGTAGAGGGGATAGGAAGAGCGATTCCAGCCTCGGATGCTGCCTTCTTAAGAGCATCCCTCTCAGCGGTGAGGGTGGCATTTTGCTTCGCCAATTGGAGCAGTTGGAAGTTGACCGCAGAGATTTGGTAGGTCGATGGAGGGTCTTCAGCAGGAGTGGGGGCAGTTTGCCCAATCGATTGTCGTGCGGGATGGGCGATAGGTCGATCGACAGATCTCCCACTCCCTGAGCGAACCCCCATCTCAGGAACAGCAAGGGGCTGTCCGAAGTTGAGCCTTTGACTCATTGATCGAGTCTCAGGACGAGCTTGTTGTTGAG
The DNA here is from genome assembly GCA_947650365.1 of Chamaelirium japonicum. Taxonomy (NCBI): domain Eukaryota; kingdom Viridiplantae; phylum Streptophyta; class Magnoliopsida; order Liliales; family Melanthiaceae; genus Chamaelirium; species Chamaelirium japonicum. Next base: position 30,020 of record CANTAL010000319.1, read on the forward strand.
TGTTACTTCCTTCTGGTTGACCCTGGTGTTTCGTCCTCGCCATTCAGAGAGCGAAAGGTGCAACGAGAGTGCCGACGTCCGATCAGTTGTCTGATCAACCGAGGGGGCGAGGAAGTTTGGCTATCAAGATCGGTTGTATGCTCAACCGATCAAGTAGTAGCGGAGAGTTGGACTTTTTGCTTGGATCCCACAGACGGCGCCAAACTGTGGGGGAAAATCTTCGTGCCGACCCGAAGACTTCGCCTCACCAGTCAATTGAAGTTGGAATGGAAGATCGTTGTTTGATCTGTTGTTGAGGTTGTCGTTCTCAATACTTAAACAGAGAAATGCATTCAGAGAGTAGACACGAGAGGTGATCTCGGAGTTCAGCCGAAGCCTACGTCTCCGTGCTATAGGGAGCAACCCGAATTCACTAACACTTATGTCGAAGTGATCTCGACAGGCCGAGTATCACTAGAAACACTCTGATCTCTTCGAAGGAGAGATCAAGATCAAAGAGAGATGGTAGATGGGGAGTTGAGAGATTCCAGAGCTCTGGATTCTGAAAATCAGATCTTGAAAGTGGAAAATGGATTTCGGATCCGTTTACATTCGAAGGCTCTGCTATTTATAGGATTTTCTGGTGGTAAATGGCGGTTTCTGCTGCAGCATCTGGGGATCCTCCAGGTAAAGCTGGCGGGTCCCGCTACCGTCTTCTGGGGGATTCCACAGGCTCTTGGTCCCACCAGGCAGGGCCGGTGGGTCCCGCGATAGTCCTCGTGGGCCCACCAGGCAGGGCCGATGGGTCCCGCGGTGGTCCTCGTGGGCCCACCAGGCAGGGCCGGTGGGTCCCGTGGTAGTCCTCGTGGGCCCACCAGGCAGGGCCGGTGGGTCCCGTGGTAGTTGGTAAACTTCTGCCAAAATTTGCACCCACAGGTCTACTCAACCAGGACATGTTGGCCTAGGCGGGACAAAGCCTTCCCACTCAAGTTGCCCTACAAGGGCAAGTGCAACCGCAACCGATGCCTCAGGTGGAGGTCAGGGCGAATCACTCGGTGGAGGTCCAAAGCATGAATCCCGACGGGCGAGACTCGAGTAACCCAGAAGCTGCGAAAAGAAACAAGCACGCTCGGGCGGTGTCAGCACGCTCGGATGTCTGGTCGGCTCGGGGCACACCCCCGACAGTCGCCTACCTCCAAGCACCACTCAAAGATGGATTCGGCACAACCTCACCGCCCAAAGCGAGAAAATGGGCATCATCGTCAACCGAGTGACTGTCATCATACTCGGATGACACCGGCTAGTCGACAGCCGGCTCGCACTGCTGATCGGAGAAGCATACATGATCGCATCCGGGTACATGCATCGGAGCGACTCAAAAATCAAGAAGAAATCTAGCAAGACCGACCAGGGGTCCGAGCTCCTGATCGGTTGGAGGAGGTTGCTATCCGAGGAGCCGCACGGTCGCCGCTCATCGAGAAGCTACTCAGGGAGCCATTCCCCCAGGGTTGGAATCCTCCACGCCTCCCCAAGTTTGACGGATCGAAGGACCCAGTGAAGCACGTGCTTGCTTTCCGGGATACTCTGGTCCCCCACGAGGATGATCATATCCTCTGTCGGACCTTCGCCAACAGCTTGTCGGGAACCCCCCTCGAATGGTTCCACAAGCTTAGGCCCTCGTCCATCTCCTCTTTCTCGGAGCTGAGCACGCGGTTCATAGACCAATATCGGTACAACCGCCGGGAGCTAAAGACTCTGGAGTCACTCTTCGGGATGAGTATGACCCAGAAGGAGACGTTAAGGCAATTCTACCACAGGTTCAGGTCTGAATACCTCAGCTTGGCGGACGCTGACGGGCAGGATCGCATGGTGATCGCGACCTTAAAGAACGCTATTCAGCCCACCCAGCTCGTCAACGCGTCACTCTTCAATCAAACCCCGGAGACTATCGACGAACTATCGCGACGCGTTGAGAAGTACATCAAGATAGGAGACGCGGACCACAAGAGGAAGCCAGTGGAGACCAGGGTCCCGCACTAGAGCTATGCTAAGCCAGCTGCGGTGAAGAACGTCAACAAGCAGCAGGGAGAGGCGACACGGCACGATGCGAAGCGGTAGAGGCAAGATAGGCCAGCGAGGCCAAAGTGGAATAGGGAGTTCACGGTATTGAACGCCCCTATAGATCAAATCTTAGAAGCTATCAAAGGTGAGCCTTACTTCAAGTGGGCACAACCACTTGAACCAGGAGAGAGGGGAGCCAGAGATGCATCGAAGTACTGCGAGTACCACCAAGGCCAAGGCCACACTACCTTGCTGTGCCGGGCGCTCAAGCATCATATTGATGATCTCATTGAGGCCGGCCACCTCGGCTGCTTCATTGACCTCCCTCAATGTAAGGAGACTAAGGCTGTAGGAGAAGTCCAATGGGGGGTGACGGCACCGCGCATACCGGGTCCTCCACCAGAAAGATGCCAGCTCCGAGAGGTAGACGCAGTCTACGGGTATCATGGCCCTGTCCCATCATCAAACTCCGTCGACCGTCAGGTGCGGCGCATAGAGCAAGCAAGCAAGTTCACCATGTGGTGCTCGACCCCGTTATTCGCCCCGAGCCAAGAGTGGAAGCTGCAGTACAATTTTCGACGGCTAATCTGGTCGGGATAGAGAGGCCTCATAACCATCCTCTAGTCATACGGCTGCAGATAGCAAACTGCCTAGTGAAGAGGATCCTAGTTGACGCTGGGAGTTCGGTAGACGTATTCTTCCTCAGCGCCTTCGATGCCATACAGCTGGATCGCGGGCAGATGACTGAATCATGATCGATAATAACGGGCTTCACGGGAGAGGCTGCAAGGGTGGTTGGTGAGATCACCCTCCCGATCACAATAGGGCATCTCACCAATCTTACCCGGTTCATTGCAATTGAAGCCAACTTGGCATACAAAATCATCCTTGGAAGACCGTGGCTCCACCACTTGGATGCGGTCCCCTCGTCGGCCCACCAAGTAGTGAAGTTCAAGACCGACAAGAGCGTGATAAGCATTCGAGGTGACCAGTCCTCGACGGCCAAATACGAGCTTAGCGCCATCCATCTGAAAACGATGTGCCAAATCAAGGGAGGAGAACCAGGTGAAGACGGAGCTAAGTCGGGCATCTTCAACCTCTGGACTACGAAGCAGAGTCAAGAAGCTCCAATGTTCCAGCACCTCGCCGAATCAAGTGTAGGAGCACGAGGAGGCCAAGCCATTCAGAAGACCGACCTGTCAGTTGAACTTAAAGAACTGACAGTGTCGGGGAACCTGTTGAAGACCGACCCGTCAGTTGAACGTAAAGAACTGACTGCGTCGAGGAACTTGAAGAAGGCCGGTCAGTTAGCTGAACTTAAAGAGCTAACTGATCCGAGCGACCTGCTGAAGACCGACCCGTCAGTTGAACGTAAAGAACTAACTGCGTCGAGGAACTTGAAGAAGGCTGGTCAGTTAGCTGAACTTAAAGAGCTAACTGATCTAAGCGACCTGCTGAAGACCGACCCGTTAGTTGAACATAAAGAACTGACTGCATCAAGGAACTTGAAGAAGGCCGGTCAGTTAGCTGAACTTAAAGAGCTAACTGATCCGAGTGACATGATGGAGACTGCCCGCTCACCTGAAGGTAAAGAGTTGAACGAGTCTACGCACCCACAGAAGACCGACCGACCGGTTGAATCTAAAGAACCGGACGAGTCGAAGAAGTCCATGACCGACCTGAACACGGAATGGGAAGAATCACCTGCAGTTGAGCCCATTCTACCCGTGGACTTAGTAGAAGCGGGCCATCCGAAGATAACCTTTCTTGGGTCGCAGCTGCCAAAGCACCATGCAGAGGCAATGATGACTTTTCTCAAGGCGAACCAGGCCGTGTTCGCATGGTCAGTTGAAGACATACCGGGCATCCACCCCGAAGTAGCCTACCACCACCTCAATATTCGAGAAGGAGCTGCACCTGTCCGCCAAAAGCCTCGGTCGCTAGCATCGGAGAAAGAAGCTGCTGTCAACTTGGAGGTAGAAAAGTTGATGCGGGCGGGCATTATCCGAGAGGCTTGGTATCCGAAGTGGTTCGCTAACGTGGTCGCCGTCCCCAAGAAGTCCGGAGCCATACGGGTCTGTATCGATTTCACAAGCCTCAACCAGGCATGCCCGAAGGACAGCTACCCGCTACCAGGGATCGATACCCTTGTAGATTCAACGGTGGGACACGAGAGGCTCTCGTTTATGGACGGGTACTCAGGTTATCATCAAATCCCCATGAACTCGGAGGACCGGGAGCACACGACCTTCGTCGCAGGTCGAGGGCTCTACTGCTACAAGATGATGCCTTTCGGGTTGAAGAACGTAGGGGCGACGTACCAAAGGCTAGTGAACAAGATGTTCATTGAGCAAATCAAGAGGAACGTGGAGGTCTACGTCGACGACTTACTCGTGAAGAGCCAGGCGGAGGAGGCGCATATGCAAAACCTAGAGGAAACCTTCGCAACCCTGCGAGGATATAGCATGAAGTTGAACCCGGCCAAGTGCGCCTTTGGCGTGACGTCAGGAAAATTTCTGGGTTACTTGGTCACCCGACGAGGGATCGAGGCCAACCCAGAGCAGATCCGAGCCTTGGAGGAGATGCCATCGCCCAAATCATGAAAGGAAGTGTAGAAGCTGACTAGCCGGATCAACACCCTCAACCGCTTCATATCCAAGTTCTCAGACCGGTGTCGGCCCTTGTTCGAAAGGCTGAGCAAGCTTGTACCTTTTGATTGGGACCAACGCTGCGAAGAAGCATTTCAGGAGCTGAAGACGTACCTCGGCCGACCCCCTATCTTGACAGCCCCTGAGCTTGGCGCAACGCTGGGGGTGTATCTTTCGGTATCTGACGCAGCAATCAGTGTTGTACTGATATACAAGCGACAAGGAGTGGAGAGGTCCATCTACTATGTCAGCCGCATCATGACGTCGGCTGAAACTAGATACACACGGATCGAGCAGGTAGCTCTAGCATTGGTGTATGCATCAAGGAGGCTCCGCCCATACTTCGTCGCCCACCCCATTGAGGTCATCACCGAGCACCCCCTGAAGGAAGTACTGGACAACTCTACCCGGGCGGGTCGTCTGAGTAAGTAGGCAACCGAACTGCAGAAATTTGGCCCTCGGTACGTGCCTCTTTAGGCAATCAAGGGCCAAGCACTCACAGACTTTCTCAGTGATTTTTTGACGGAGGATGCTATGTCGGTACCGGGAATGTTGGAAGACCTGTCGGTAGCTGCTGGTCGACGCATAGGAGTCGGCACGGCAGCAGGACAGGAGGATGGAGAAGATGGTTGGAGATTGTTCGTGGATGGCTCGTCATGCACAACCGGGAGCGGTGTGGGGGTAGTCCTAATAGCCCCTGACCATACGAAGCTCAAAAAGTCAGTGCGACTACTTTTCCCGACGACGAACGAGACTGAGTACGAGGCAATGTTGGCATGATTGGAGATGGCAGAAGCGCTGGGGGTGACCAGCTTACAGGTCTACGACGACTCCCAACTGGTTATCAATCAGATTATCGGTAGATACGAAGCACGCGATGCGAGAATGCTAGCCTACCTGAAGCTAGCCCAGGAGCTGATTGCCAAGTTCGAGAATATAAACTTCCACCAGTTCTCCAGAGTGGAGAACAGGCAAGCGGATGCCCTTGCTAATCTAGCATTGATGCTCGGAGGAGATGAAGAAAAAAGGGTCGTCATCGAGATGCAAGTTGATCCCCGAACAGTCAGTCGCACAGAAGATAGTCGTCTGGCCGGGAGGACGCTAGCCATCGAAGCAGCCTATACTATTGCGGCCGGTACTGCTTGGGTAGTCAACATGAAGAAGTATCTACTTGATGGGATACTACCGGAAGACGTCGACGATGCCCGAAAAACCAAGGCGCATGCACCAAGATACACCCTCGTTGACGACAAGCTATATAAGCATTCGTTCGGCGGACCGTACCTCAAATGCCTCACGAAGGAGCAAGCAGCAGAAATTATGAGGGAGGTACATGAAGGAGGATACGGGAATCATTCCGGAGGAAGATCCCTGGCATGGAAGATAAAGCTGCAGGGCTACTACTGGCCCACCATGAAAGCAGATGCTGAAGGGTATGTGAAGAGGTGCCTGCAATGCCAAAAGCATGCTCCTTCCATACACCAACCTGTAGAAGAGATGCACCCAATATCCAGCCCTTGGCCCTTCCAACAGTGGGGGTTGGATATTTTGGGCCCCTTCCCGTCATCGCCCAACTGAAGGAAATTTCTTCTCGTCGCCACCGACTACATCACCAAGTGGGTGGAGTCCATTCCTTTGCTGAAGATTGGAGAAGTTCAAGTAGGAAAGTTCTTATAGAGCAGCATCATCTGTCAATTCGGACTGCCGCGGGCTTTTGTTGCAGACAACGGGCGACAATTCGATACGGAGTCAATTAAGAAGTTCTGCGCCAGTAACAACATCAAGCTATTCTTCTCTACACCACGGTACCCTCAGAGCAACGGGCAAGCAGAGTCGACGAATCGTGCCATTCTGGACATACTGAAGAAGAAGCTGGAGCAGAAGAAGGGTTTGTGGGAAGAGGCTTTACCCGGAGTTCTATGGGCTTATCGGACGAAACCGAAGCGACCGACGGGAGAGTCCCCGTTTAGCCTTACCTACGGCTCCGAAGCAGTCCTGCCAACGGAAACACTGGTGCCAACACTGCGAACAGTTGTAGTTGCCGACCCGGAGCTGAATGGCGAACTTCTGCTTGATGGCCTAGACCTGCTGGAAGAGAAGAGGGAAAGAGCGAGAGCATGCCTGGCGAACTACCATCAGGCCATCAAAAGGGCGTATGACCGCAAAGTCCGGAGGCAAATCTTCAAACAAGGGGACCTGGTCATGCGAAAAGTCTTTGATAATACCAATGAGCTAGGGAGTGGCAAGCTGGGAGCTACCTGGGAAGGGCCATACATCGTCGATGGTATGGGAAAGAATGGAGCCTACCGTTTGAAGACTCAAGATGGCGATGCGCTAGCGAGGCCGTGGAATGCAAGCAACTTACGCAAGTTTTACCAGGGTAGATGAACAAGAGAAACACATATAATCGTTTTGTAGCTCGACTACTATTCAATAAAGATATGTTTTCTCAGTGTCTGTGCATGTGTGATAGTGATGAACAACTCGAAAGATCGGTCGACAGACCCCGCTTGGGTATGACCGGTCAACCGACCTAAACCAAGTGGTACATAACACTCCGAGCGAGTTCTATCACTTGGTCGACTAGTCAACAGGTCCCAGTGTAGGGCGAGACCAGCCGGTGAACAACTCGGAAGATCGGTCGACAGACCCCGCTTGGGTACGACCGATCATCCGACCTAAACCAAGTGGTACATAACACTCCGAGCGAGTTCTATCACTTAGCCGACCGGTTAATAGGTCCCAGTGCAGGGTGTGACCGACCGGTGAACACTTGGAAAGATTTGGTCGACAGACCCCGCTTGGGTACGACCGACTTGAATCGGGCGTTATATAACACTCCTAGCGAGTTCTATCTGTTAGGATTGATGTGTTTTAAGCTTGTAAAACTTTACGTTTTGGTCTAATAAAGAATGATAGTGATTAATATATGAGATGCATATAGGTGCGTAACATAGTTACGTGTTCTTTTAAGAATAGAAAGTCATGGTTATATGGTAGTCCACTGAGTTGAAGACTGAGTGGATTGGTCCCATATAATCTAAATCAGTTCGCAGCTATGATCAGGTTGGTCACCTCATCATGTTAAGCTGTTGGCGATGACAGTTCATGGGATGTCTTCACCATGGTCATCACCAGGCACAACGGTGTACAGATCAGTGAGCAGACACTGGTACACTAAGCCGAGTTTCTGCTTAGGGTAAAACGGTCCTAAACCCTGAGGAACCACGTCTGATGGACTAACCAGTTGTGTGGTGCTTTGGCAGACCAATGTGTAAGGATTCGTATGCAGTGATCCAAAACCACGGTGTACTGGGTTACCCGGCTGGCGTTGCATTAGTGTGTCACTCCTGCAGGCCATCCACACCCCTGAAGGGAGGTACGTTCTTTGGTGTGACTTACACTGTACTAAACCCAGGCCTGGTGGTCATCAGTTTGACTATTGACCGGGTTTGATTACTCGACGGGGTAATCAGAGGTACGATGTATAGGTCAACCTGGAAGGAACCAAGTCATATGATCATTCGAGTCTGACGGTAGTCTCCACCGCTCAAAGTGAATCATGGCACCAAGTGGAGGGACAGCGAGTTTACCACTACTAAGCGGAGAGCAGGGGTATGATGGAGAACATAGTAAGTCTGGGTGAATTGGAGTGCAGCCTGCGTCGTACTCTGGGTGGCTACGCAGGTTAACTCGAGCTCAGAGGATCGATGGAACACTCGGGTAGTGTGTCGATCGATCTTGAGTTGGAAGCCATGAACCTCGGTCCCTGATGGTTCCACCTTATCAACATTATGTACGGTTCTTGAACCATCTCCTCGGAACACCATAAGCACTAAGAGGAAGAAAGAAGTATACGCTCCATGTGTGCTTGGCACTAGAGCACGGTAGATGCGTAACTACATACGAGTACTAAGGGTTATGCCCGAGACTAGTACAGAGTCGCATGTAGTAATCCCTAGCCATAAGTGAACTTCGCTGCATAGGTGCGATACACCGAGATGTGCTGCGAGTTGACTAGTTGACTTTGCTAGAGGCACCCTCCGGTGGCCTCAGTTAATAGTAGGTAACTAGTAGAAATCACTTAAGTAATGGCCGTTAGGTATCGCACGCTAGAAATGGTCAAAATGAGGTGTCAAGGCGTTTTGGTAAAAACCTTACTCTGCCGGACCTCACTGTTGGCCGACCCTAGCAGTGGGAGACCTTGCTAGGGCCGGCCCTATGTTGTAGGGATGAGAATCCCTCATCTATAGGGCCGGCCATATAGATAGGGATAGGACCTAGGATCGGTAAAGATCGAGCCCTAAAACGCGTGAAAACGGATAAATACAAGTAGAGATAAAAAGGAGATAATGGAAAGATAATTGTGGGAGGTCTTTATCCCCTTGGATCCTTATCCAAAGGGGTAGGCCGGCCCTATATATAGGGCTATAGGGGGCCGGCCCTATTGTTGCAAAAACCGAACCCCCCTCCCCTCTCATCTCTCTAGTTCTCTCCCTAATCTCTATCCGATTTCCTGCTTGCAACTTCGTCTTTCTCGCGTGGAGTTCTGAAGAAGGAGAAGGGTCGTTCTTCGGAGGCACTCAGAGATCCGAGAGCGACGTTCCGTGCATCGTGTGAGATCGGGTGAACAAGAAGGCAACGTCTCCAATCGTACCATCGGCATCTTCGCGAACGATCTTCCGTCTCCATCGACAAAGAAGATAATTCTCCGCGGTTAAAAGATCCGTACGAAAGGTATGTGTAATCTAACATGTAGATCTAGCGAGCATTATGATTTGCATCCATGCTAGTTAATCATTATGCTAGATTGTCGTTAGGGTGTTCGATTCACGTGCACACACATGCACACATATGTAGTTTAGTTTCAATGAAAGTTAAATCGTGTAACGTGCACCATGAACGGTCTTTCGACCGCCAAATCGCTTCCGCCGCGAGCCTTTACCATGGATTAATTTCCAACGATTGGTATCAGAGCCGCATTAGTGGTGTGCGTTTCATGATTATTCATGAAACCAACATGTGTGCGCATGATGAATGCGTGAATTCATCGGGGTTCTTACGCTTAGATCATGCATATATATAGATTGTGCTTGTTCTATTAATCATTCTTGCAGGGCGCCGCTATAAAAAATCTAGATCTGTGTTTGTACTTGCTACCGGGGGTCGGACCCCGTGTTAGCAATTGTCTGGATTTTCTTTCTGTGTGTGGATATGTAATTGAGTCGTAGATTGGGCGAGTGATGGGGGTTGACCATCCTCGGTTCCCATGGCCTTTTTCTAGGAGTGTTCTTTCTTTTCTTTCTAGGCTATTGTGTACGAGCGAGCACTTGCTCGAAGCGTACTAGACTTTTTCGGTTACAGATCGAGAAGAAAGATGTGCCAAATAAATCCACCATTGGGAGCGGAAGCGGAACCCTGGAGGATGAACACGATCCGGCAAAGTGTTCGCGAGCGCGACGGAGGAGCCGGACCGAGGAACCTTGCAAAGAAAGCTAGATGCCTGTGCTGTGCTAATTAGGTTCAGGGGTCGGACCCTGAACTTAATTCAGTTTTATTGGTTGCTTTCTTCATTAGTTCTTTATGTTTCATATCGAACCCCGATGAGATAATGTGAGTATCTGTATTCAGAGGGATGCCTTTCCCCTCCGGTCCAAGCGACTGTATGAGGATAGGATCTTGCTAGATGACGCCTATTATTCAGTTGACTTTTGATGTTAGTGGGATCCCATCACATATGGTTATGCCACCATTAGGTCAACACCCGATTAGTCGGGTGTGCCTATTTGGCCAGCATCGAAATCAAAGATGAGATGGAGATCCATTGAACATCAATTGTCAAATTTATAAGCAAAGCACCATGACTAGTGGGAGTCCTTTCCAGTGAGTCTGACTCTAGGATTAGCTCCAGAGCATTAGTGTGATAACCAATTTTGCAAAGCATCGATATTCTCGGAATATGTAATGTGACCCTTGAATGGAGAAATCCACTTGAGGCAGGGACTATGATATTCCGAGAATGATTAATGCTAGGCGAAGGGCTTGAACGCTAGTGGGAGCATGGTGTGACCAGGGTCTAGTTTTTAGGAGGTCGCTACCTTTGCATTTGCATAAATTCATACTCGCAAAATAACCCTCATATATAATAAGGGATGCAAGAGAGGACTTTTAAAGATCCTCTGGCCTCCACGGCCAGTCGATTTGTGTTTGGGTGGGGATGCATAACTTCACACCCCCTAGGGTGGGAGCTGTGTGTTTCCATGCCAAATTACTTAATGACCTCCCTAAGGATATGGCGATTACGAGGCCAGGAGAGAAAGGCTTTTCATCCCACCCTAGTGGGGGCCGCATGAACTCCCGTGTCGTAATTGCTTAGGCTCGTGGGTAAGCATCCTAAGTACACGTGAGGTATTCGTTGCGAAGACAACGGTGATCACGTGGTATTGGCCGAAAGATAACCATGGTCCATCACAGCCCTTAGTTGGCAGATTTGGATAGGGTCAAGGAAAAGGCATGTGTAAGCGGATTGACGCTGTATGATGCCCCCTAGGGCAGGTACAGTCGATTCCGAGATCTTACATACATGGTTAATTAATCCAAAGAGATGGCTTCGCTTGAGGGTAGCGTCGACATATGGATATAATTAGCTTGTTTTAAAAATCTATAAAATAAGTTTTTTCATGCATTCTCATTAATCAATCTTTTATTTTCAGATGACTAAGTTAGACCCCCTGTCCGCTATCCTAAATGACCGCAAACTTACCGGTCCCAACTATAAGGACTGGAAGCGCAACCTGTACCGGGTCCTAAGAATTGGTAAACACATGACAGCCCTGAATGACCCTGAGCCAGATTTGCCAGGACCCGATGCCACAGAGGCACAGTTAAAGGCATTCACTGACTGGAAGGAATCTAATGAAATATGTAAATGCTATATTATAGCATCCTTGCAAACAACTCTGCAGAAGCAAGTCGAGGAGATGCCCGACGCTTCTGACATGATGTTGTATCTGAAGGAGATGTTTGAAGGTCACAATCGCGCTACGCGATACCTTACCATCAAGAAACTCGTCGGCACTAAGATGTCCAATGGGACGCTGGTTCGGGAACACATAATGAAAATGTTTGGGTTCCAGAACGAACTAGCTACCATGGACATTGTGCTAGAAGGCGAGGTGATGACAGACATCTTCCTTTCGTCACTGTCTGGAGCCTTTGAAGGCTTTGTCACCAACTTTAATTTAAACAAATGGCTATGACAAATGCAGAGCTTCTGGGAGCTTTCCAGACAGCTGAGGATGGCTTCAAGCAGAAGGGAGAGGCACTTCACATGCAACGCAGATCCTTTAAGAAGTCTGGTAAACCTCAGGGCAAGAAACATAAGAAGAAACCTAAGTCAGCGCCTGTGCAGGACTCTGTTGGGGCCTCTGGGTCTGGAGAATCAAAGAAACCGGGCATGAAATGTTCCGGTGTGGCCAGAAGGGTCATTGGAAGAAGGACTGCAAGAAGCCTCAGAATACTGGTGAAGGTAATCCACAACTCTTAGTTGTTGAATCATTTCTTTCAAGTAATAGTTCTTTTGCTAGTTGGATTGTGGATTCTGGATCCACTAACCTTGCCTGTAACTCTCTTCAGGGGTTTCGAGAAAGCAGAAGGTTGCTTGATGGAGAGGTGACCTTGAGCATGGGAACTGAGGCCGTGGCTTCTGCTGAAACTATTGGAGACGTTTATCTTAGTTTTTCGAATAATAAGACTTTGACTCTTAGAGATGTCTTTTATGTACCGTCCTTGAGACGTAACTTGATTTCTGTTTCTTCTTTAGTTAATGAAGGTTATGCAGTTTATTTTGATGCTTCTGGTGTGTCGTTTAAGCTGAATGGAACTTTTATAATAAGAGGAATGGTTCAGAATCATCTCTATATAGTCAGTCCTAAATTTGAAAAAGATAACATAATAACTTCAACATTTAATGTTAATTCATCTAAGCGTAAGAAACCTTTGGAAAATTTAACTCAATTGTGGCACTTACGGCTTGGGCATATTGCCTTAGACAGGATCCATAGAATGGTAAAGGCCGGGCTTCTGGAAACAGATCCTACGGAGATCCTTCCCACCTGTGAATCCTGCCTGGAAGGCAAGATGACCAAGAGGTCCTTTAAAGGCAAAGGAGTAAGAGTTACTGAGGTATTGGAGTTAATCCATTCAGATGTGTGTGGACCCATGAACGTCAAGGCGATAGGAGGCTATGAGTACTTCATCACTTTCACTGATGTTTACTCAAGATATGGTTACATTTACCTGATGCATCGGAAGTCGGAATCCTTTGACATGTTCAAAGAGTTCAGGGCTGAAGTAGAAAAGCAGACAGGTAAATGTATAAAAACCCTTCGATCTGATCGAGGAGGTGAATACCTATCTGACAAGTTCCTAGGGTATTTGGTGGAGCATGGGATAACATCCCAGTTAACTGCTCCAGGTACCCCACAACAGAATGGAGTTTCCGAGAGAAGGAATCGAACCTTGTTGGACATGGTTCGTAGCATGATGAGTTACGCCAGTTTACCAATGACCTTTTGGGGGTATGCCCTACAAACAGCAGTTTATATTCTGAATCACGTTCCGTCTAAGTCAGTGCCTCAGACCCCTAGAGAACTGTGGTCAAAGTGAAAGCCATTGCTACAACATTTCAGAATATGGGGATGCCCTGCACATGTGCGAAGGGATAAGAGGGAAAAGATGGAATCTAAAACCAGAGTATGCTTATTTGTAGGGTATTCCAAGGAGACCAAAGGAGGTCTCCTTGGAAAGCCATTGCTACAACATTTCAGAATATGGGGATGCCCTGCACATGTGCGAAGGGATAAGAGGGAAAAGATGGAATCTAAAACCAGAGTATGCTTATTTGTAGGGTATTCCAAGGAGACCAAAGGAGGTCTATTTTATGATCCTGAGGAAAAGAAGGTGATCATTTCAACGAATGCCTATTTCCTAGAACAGGATTATATTGTGGACCACAAGCCTACTAGTAAGATAGTTCTGGATGAACTGCTGGGTACTAGTACAAATAGCGCATCCGAAAGCATAGTGGGAGCTGACATTACAGATACTAATATACCAGATACTGTAAAACCTATTAATCCTGTAACACCACCACCACCTCATCGCAGTGGGAGAAACATCAGAGCTCCTGATAGATACTATGGAGAAACCTTATTGGTTGATCCAGAGGGTCAGGAGGATGACCCACTAAGCTACGATGAGGCAGTGGGAGCTTCTGACAGCTCTGACTGGCAAAAGGCTATGGAGGCAGAAATTGCATCAATGTCCCATAACGCAGTCTGGACTCTTGTTACACCATCATCCAATATTAAACCTATTGGGTGTAAGTGGGTGTATAAGAAGAAGAGAGGATCCGATGGTACAATTGAGACTTATAAAGCTAGATTAGTTGCCAAGGGTTATACCCAGAGAGAAGGAATCGACTTTGACGAAACCTTCTCGCCGGTGGCTATGATAAAGTCTATTCGGATCCTCCTATCCATTGCAGCCCATTATGACTGGGAGATCTGGCAAATGGATGTCAAGACAGCATTCCTCAACGAGAATTTAGAAGAAGACATTTATATGATGCAGCCACCAGGTTTTGAGTCAGAGGGTCAGGAACATCTAGTTTGCAAGTTGCAGAAGTCTATTTATGGACTAAAGCAAGCATCTAGAAGTTGGAACATCCGTTTTGATCAGGCAATCCAGTCATATGGATTTACTCAAAACGAGGATAAACCATGTGTATACAAGAGGACTGATAAGACTACAGTGATATATTTGATACTTTACGTAGACGATATTCTACTCATTGGAAACGATGTTGGAACATTGTCAACGGTAAAGGTCTGGTTGTCAACAAAGTTCGATATGAAAGACCTAGGTGAAGCGAGTTATGTTTTGGGGATCAAGGTAACACGTGATTACTAGAACAGGATTCTCTCGCTGTCACAGGCTGCGTATATAGATAAGGTTATGGCTAGATTTGACATGCAAAACTCCAAGAAGGGTTTTGTGCCATTTAGACATGGCGTAAAACTGTCTAAGGATCAATGTCCTAAGACACCTGAGGAGAGAGCAGAAATGCAGAAGATACCTTATGCTTCGGCATTAGGTAGTCTAATGTATGCTATGCATTGTACAAGGCCAGATATCTGTTTCGCAGTAGGCATGATGGGTCAGTTTTAGTCGAATCCGGGTCTAGATCACTGGACAGCAGTGAAGTGTATACTCAAGTACCTTCGTAGAACAAGGGACTATGAGTTGGTTTACACTGGACAAGAACTGATGCTGATTGGATATAAAGATTCTGACTTTATGTCAGATTTGGAATCCAGGAAATTGACATCAGGTTTCGTGTTTATGTTAGGAGGAGCAGCGGTTAGTTGGCAGAGTGTGAAGCAGAAATGCATCGCAGACTCTACCACAGAGGCTGAGTACGTTGCAGCGTGCGAGGCAGCCAAAGAGACGGTATGGCTCAAGAAATTCCTTACGGATTTGGGGTGCGTACCAGAGGCCCAATTACCTATTGTGCTTTACTGCGACAATAGTGGGGCGGTAGCACAAGCAAAGGAGCCAAGACATCACCAAAAGGGGAAGCACATCGAGCGCAAGTTCCACTTGATTCGGCAGTTTCAAAGCAAGGGCGAGTAGCGGTGACACAGATTGCATCTACAGATAATGTCGCTGATCCTTTCACAAAGGCAATACCTACCAAGGCATTCGAGCGACATGTGGACGCGATGGGAGTCAAAACCGTTTTGCTACGCTAGACCAAGTGGGAGATTGTTAGGATTGATGTGTTCTAAGCTTGTAAAACTTTACGTTTTGGTCTAATAACGAATGATAGTGATTATTATATGAGATGCATATAGGTGCGTAACATAGTTACGTGTTCTTTTAAGAATAGAGAGCCATGGTTATATGGTAGTCCACTAAGTTGAAGACGGAGTGGATTGGTCCCATATAATCTAAATCAGTTCGCAGCTATAATCAGGTTGGTCACCTCATCATGTTAAGCTGTTGGCGATGACAGTTCATGGGATGTCTTCACCATGGTCATCACCAGGCACAGTGTCTGTGGCTGAACGGAACTAACACGGTGTACAGATCAGTGAGCAGACAATGGTACACTAAGCCGTGTTTCTGCTTAGGGTAAAACGGTCCTAAACCCTGAGGAACCATGTCTGATGGACTAACCAGTTGTGTGGTGCTTTGGCACACCAATGTGTGAGGATCTGTATACAGTGATCCAAAACCACGGTGTACTGGGTTACCCGGCTGGCGTTGCATTAGCGTGTCACTCCTGCAGGCCATCCACACCCCTGAAGGAAGGTGCGTTCTTTGGTGTGACTTACACTGTACCAAACCCAGGCCTGGTGGTCATCAGTTTGACTATTGACCGGGTTCGATTACTCGACGGGGTAATCAGAGGTACGATATATAGGTTAACCTAGAAGGAACCAAGTCATATGATCATTCGAGTCTGACGATAGTCTCCACCGCTCGAAGTGAATCATGACACTAAGTGGAGGGACAACGAGTTTACCACTACTAAGCGGAGAGCAGGGGTATGATGGAGAACATAGTAAGTCTGGGTGAATTGGAGTGCAGCCTGCGTCGCACTCTGGGTGGCTACGCAGGTTAACTCGAGCTCAGAGGATCGATGGTACACTCGGGTAGTGTGTCGATCGAGCTTGAGTTGGAAGCCATGAACCCCGGTCCCTGATGGTTCCACCTTATCAACATTATGTACGGTTCTTGAACCATCTCCTCGGAACACCATAAGCACTAAGAGGAAGAAAGAAGTATACGCTCCGTGTGTGCTTGGCACTAGAGCACGGTAGATGCGTAACTACATGCGAGTACTAAGGGTTATGCCCGAGACTAGTACAGAGTCGCATGTAGTAATCCCTAGCCATAAGTGAACTTCGCTGCATAGGTGCGATGCACCGAGATGTGCTGTGAGTTGACTAGTTGACTTTGCTAGAGGCACCCTCCGGTGGCCTCAGTTAATAGTAGGTAACTAGTAGAAATCACTTAAGTAATGGCCGTTAGGTATCGCACGCTAGAAATGGTCAAAATGAGGCGTCAAGGCGTTTTGGTAAAAACCTCACTCTGCCGGACCTCACTGTTGGCCGACCCTAGCAGTGGGAGACCTTGCTAGGGCCGGCCCTATGTTGTAGGGATGAGAATCCCTCATCTATAGGGCCGGCCATATAGATAGGGATAGGGCCTAGGATCAGTTAAGATCGAGCCCTAAAACGTGTGAAAACGGATAAATACAAGTAGAGATAAAAAGGAGATAATGGAGAGATAATTGTGGGAGGTCTTTATCCCCTTGGATCCTTATCGATCCAAGGGGGTAGGCCGGCCCTATATATAGGGCTATAGGGGGGCGGCCCTATTGTTGCAAAAACCGAACCCCCCTCCCCTCTCATATCTCTAGTTCTCTCCCTAATCTCTCTTCGATTTCCCGCTTGCAACTTCGTCTTCCTCGCGTGGAGTTCTGAAGAAAGAGAAGGGTCGTTCTTCAGAGGCACTCAGAGATCCAAGAGCGACGTTCCGTGCATCGTGTGAGATCGGGTGAACAAGAAGGCAACGTCTCCAACCGTATCATCGGCATCTTCGCGAACGATCTTCCGTCTCCATCGACAAAGAAGACAATTCTCCGCAGTTAAAAGATCCGTACGAAAGGTATGTGTAATCTAACATGTAGATCTAGCGAGCATTATGATTTGCATCCATGCTAGTTAATCATTACGCTAGATTGCCGTTAGGGTGTTCGATTCACGTGCACACACATGCACACATATGTAGTTTAGTTTCAATGAAAGATAAATCGTGTAACGTGCACCATGAACGGTCTTTCGACCGCCAAATCGCTTCCGCCGCGAGCCTCTACTATGGATTAATTTCCAACACTATCACCTAGTCGGCTGGTTTACGGGTCCCTCCATAGGGCATAACTGGTTGGATAACACACAATAAGGTCAGATGTTAGGCCCCCACTTAGGCACGGCCGAACAGACTGCCTGAGCCAAATTTAAAAGACGCATCGTCGACGTGTAAACAAGATACGAGAGCTAAATTTTAAAGACACGTCGTCGACGTGTAGTTAAAATATGAAAGCCAAATTTTAATGACACGTCTTCGACGTGTACGTAAAATACAAAGTTGATAAGAGAAGGAGTGCAACCAGAACATGCAGATAGATCAACATTAGAAATGCCAGTACAAGCCAGGATATGGTTTTATTACATCACAAGACAGCAAACGGAAGTGATCAGTCATCTGCGGGAGCTTTCCCTTTTCCCGGCGGAAGCTTACTACGTAGCTTAGCAACCTTCTTATGCCATCTCTCCGCCTGCTCTTCGAGAGCCAACTGGGTCTCTCTGTTGAGGACCTCGTATTGCCAAGCAAGCGCTGCTTGGTCAAGGGAAGACTTTAGCACGGCTAGTTCGGCCTGTAAGCTGCCTTGGCAGCCTGTGCATCGGTTCGTTGCCTCCTGATCATAGAAGCCTGGTCCCTGAACTGACCCTCCATTGTGTCAAGCTCTGACTGAGCAGCCTCCAAAGCTTCCTGAAGGTCGAAGGGGTCAGCAGCAATATTCGCCTGCGCGAGTTCAATCTGGGCTTTGACTGCAGCCACCTCCTCCAAATGGAGCTTTCGGGCTTCCACTAGCTGAGCGCGAGTCTCTAACAACTCCTGCTGGGCACTCCTCAGGGAGAGCTCAAGCTAGGCAATCCTTCGAGCACCCCCCTTGGCAGGTCGGTCGGCCAACGTAGTGACGCGGCTACTCATCTGGCAAAAACAGAAACAATATGTGTCAAAGAGTCAGAAGAAGAAATTACTACTGCAATCAAGTCTTCACCTCCAAGAAGACTTACCTCGCAAAGGTCATCGAGCTGGTTCTGCCAGCTGGAACCGTCTGCCCCTGTATCCTCTTCTTCCCCTTGGTGAGCAGAGATCCCACTGGAGCGACGGTGGGATGTAGCTTCAGCAGCTCCGACAGGGGACCCAAGAGGGGGCCTGGCGACACCCTCTGAAGCAGAGGAGTAAGGCGAAGGCATGAAGCGCTGTACGTTCAAGTGTTCGAACGATACAGCAGTAGGTGGAACAGCGAGGGCGCGAGGTGAGGCACGTGCTCGCGATGCAGCAGTATGTGAAACAGCAGGGGCGTGAGGTGAGGCACGTGCTCGCGACTATGCGGAGCCGGAGGGCACGACTTGCTTACTCCTCCCGTGGGAAGAAGAGAGACTGCATCCAGATGACATCTCGGACTCTTCAACCTCCACGTAGTGCAGACCCATCGACGACACGTCTTCCACCCAGTCGTCAGGAAGGGAGCGCAGCACTTTGAAAGTAGTCTGTCTCGTGACGGGAACGCTGGGAATGCAATCTTCATCGTCGTCACTGGAAAACTCACCCAGGGCGAGATGCCTCCTTGAGTTCTCAGCAGGTGTCGCTGCGTCATGACCAGTAGCTGTTCGTCTACCGTCGCCCGTAGCTACAGTGGACCGTGTGCAACGCCTGAGAATCATGCAGAGCTTAGATGATACTATGTTGGGATTGAAGTGTCTAACGGAGCTAACATACCTATCAGGAAGCTCCATAGAAGGAGCAGATGGCTCCTCTCCCCTACTAGTCATCGCCGGCTGTTTGCCCTTCTTAAGCGTGCTGTAAGATCTAATAATGGGAAGCTTTGGGAACAACTGCCGCCAGTCATCGTTGTCATGAGTAACCCTCTTGATCAGACTGTCCAAATCCTTTTCGATACCCTCGGGGCACTGGAGTTGCCTTAAGGGGTAGAAGTCTTCAATAGTTCCAGCGAGATTGGAGACCGTCCTGGGGACTTTGTAGCGGCCCCTCCACGGTCCTCCAACTACAATGGGGCACTCTTTCCAACTCCTAACAGAGTCGGACAAGCCCCCAATGGGAGGACGACTACCTGCGTGCGCATGCAAGCTGAAATACGAGTACATGCAGTTGGGCATCACCATATAGTCCTTGACAAAATATTTCTTCAGGAGATAGGCGACACAGAGCTGCTGCCCCGCCAATTCTTCTACCGTCTCGATGCAACGAAGTATCCTCCAGCCATTGCCAGCAATCTGGCTTGGAGATACCCCCATATACTTCAGCAGACGACCTGAGAAGCTAGCGAGAGGAAGCCTCAGGCCATACCGCAACTACCCAAAGGTGATGATAGTGCGGTCGTCTGTAGGGTCCAGGGGACCAGTAGCGAAAGAAAGAGATATGACATCAGGGATACCGTACGCTGCCCGGACGTCTTCTAGCAGCGAAAACTTCTTCGGTACGGTGAACCAGCTGAACGATATCTTCAATACTGACTCACGCAACGAAGCTACCTCCAACACGCAACCTCTCATAATGTATCCAAAAGAAGCTCCCTCCAACACGCAGCCCCACAGCGTGTATCTAAAGATGACTGCAGCGAAGCTATTCACCTCACGCAGTGCTCCGTCGACCCGAACAAGCCTTTAGCCATAGAAGAGAAAAAGAGGAATTCTGAAGCAGAGGGGAAAATGAACCCTCTGGGTCCTATTTATAGGAAAAGTATGAGCTGTGGGAGTCGGTTAGGATTTCGAAAAAGGAGAAGGCTGGGTGGCGATGCCTGGTGACGCCATGTGGCAAAAAACCGGAAAAAACCTGGACAGCCATCATAAGTTCCAACAGCACTGAAACAGAGATTGGCACGTAAAACAAGACTAGCACGCTAATCGAGGTAAAATGATCCTGACCGGGCAGGGCTGAAAACTGTCCAATCAGGAGGGGGTATTGTGTGTACCATGAGCAACTTACCCGCCGGGAGCCGTAGCTATGTTGCGGTTCGGCCACGCGCGAAGTGGAGAAGAAGCTACCGGGGGCCGTCACTTCGTCGCGAGTAAGTCACACGCCAAAACGAACCAAGAGGAGCCCTACTCCCCCCTATAAGGGTCGGCCGCGCAACAGCCCCCGCCCCCCCCCGGGGTCGGTCGGCCGCGCAACAACCAAAGGGAAAAGGGGGGGGGGGTCCAAACCCCCCGGGGGTCGGTTGGCCGTGCAACAGCCCCCCCTAGGGTCAGTTGGCCATGTAACAGCCAAGGGGGAAAAGGGGGGGGGGGGGGGTCCAAACCCCCCCGGGGACGGTCAGCCGCGCAATAGCCCCCCCAGGGGTCGATCGGCCATGCAACAGCCATGGGGAAAAGGGGGGGGGGGGGGGTCCAAACCCCCCCGGGGACGGTCGGCCGCGCAACAGCCCCCCCCCCCCAGGGGTCGGTCGGCTGCGCGACAACCAGAGAGAGGGGGGAGTCCAAACCCCCCCCCCCCCCCCCCCCCCCCACGGAGGTCGGCCGCGCACTAGAGCGAAGAAAGGGGCGACGGTTGAACCCGGAGATCTCGGGGGACAGCGGTTACAGAGTGCTGACTACGCTCCCGAGATTTTTGGCTGAAGTTACCGGGAGTCGATCGTGCACCACGTCCCCACCACCTCGGCGGTTTAGCTCTTTGTGGAGACACGTCGTCAACCTGACCCACACGGAGCACTCCAACCGTCGCCCCACCACTATAAAAGGGGGCCTACCCCTTTAGCAGTAGGGGACGGAATTCTAGGAGGAGGTGCTGCCAGTTTCATCCCGGAATTTGCGGAGCTAAAGAGGTCGGTCGATACCTTAGCTGAAGTTACCGCTGTCAGTCGGTAACTAAGTTTTGTCTGCAGAGGTCGGTAACTAAGTTTTGTCTGTAGAGGTCGGTAACTAAGTTGAGACTGTAGAGGTCGGTATTTTGGGAGACCGATCCTCAGGGTGCAATTGGGGTTAAGGTGAGAGATTGTAACCATTGAAGATGTTTTAGTGCGTTCTCGCCCCACCCGTGGTTTTTTCCCCTTCGACATTGAGAAGGGGTTTTTCCACGTAATTCCCGGTCTTCTTTCTTCTTATTGGCTTGTTAGATTGTGCTCGCCACCCGAACCGCCCGGTTCGATTAAAAACCCCCCACATCAATCATACAAGAAAAAACAAGGGGTATCCTATACAGGTAATTTACGAGTATGTGTATCTCAACACTATACACTATCACTAACACACTCCCTAGATCGAGGCCTCCACCTCCGGAAGAAGAAGTGGGACGGGAGGAGCCTCTTTCATAGCATCTCAAACCATGCCCTCCATTTGCCATTGCCAAATAAGAATATTCTAAGAATATTTTAATATGGAGTCTCTATTTTGATTAGTCACCAACCATGGCCTCTATATTTTAGCATCATCTTGGAATATACCTTATTCCATTTTATTTTTAAAACTTAGAATAAAAATTTATTAACAAGAATAAACATTAACAAAAATAATTATAAAATAAGTAATTAAATATAATATTTAATGATTTTAAAATAACTCTAAAAATATTAGATATTAGTCTCTTTTCGAAGGTCTCGATGAGAGCTTTCTAACGATACTAAATATGTTAAAAACGGATTAGTGAATTAATAAATACACTTAGTTAAAATATTTATGACAAATTTTATAAAGGATATATTCGTCATTAGATTTAATACATTTAAACCTTGGAGGCTATTTCGGTATTATCCAAAAGTTTAGCCAAATAGCAGTCCCTGTATTTTGCTCAAAAATCTGCATTTATGCCGGCCAACACAGCCCCCCTACATTTATGGCAGCCAGTATAGCATGCGGTTGGAGGTATCCGTCCGCTATATTTGGCAATATAGCAAACGGTTGGAGATACTATACACTTGTAGAGGGGTGTTTTGGCCGGCAAAAATAGAGGGAATCGAAAAAAATAGCGATGCTATTTGACTATACTTTCAAAAAGTACAAAAATAACCCTCCAAAACCTTTATGTATTAAATATAATGATAAATATAGCCTTTGTAAAATTTGTATATAATAATTTTAACATAGTGTATTTATTAATTCACTAATCTATTTTTAACAAATTTGGTACATTTGGAAAGCTCTCATCGAGATCTTCGAAAAGAGAGTAATATCTAATATTTTAGAAACTATTTTAAAATAATTAAATATTTTATTCATTAATATTCTTGTTATAGATTTTTATTCACTAAAATAATTCACTAATATTTTTGTTATTAATGAATTTTTATTCTAAATTTTAAAACTAAAATAAAATAAGGTATATTTTAAGAAGATGCTAAAAAATAGAGATTATGGTTGTATCTAATCAAAATAGAGGATCTTTATTTTAGAATATTTCCATTTGACAATGTCAAAATGGAGACTATTATGGTTGGAGATGCTCAGGAGCTGACCATTCTCTCCTTTGGTGCTCAATATTTTCATTCAGATTTCGTGACTGCTGCTAATTGGGATGTATCGTCCATTTGGTTTTCTAGAGTAATATATCTCTAATCCTCAACAAAAAAATAAAATGTCCTGACAGCTTAATTACACTCAACGGAAGGCTGTGATCAGCAAGATGACCCGATCAGATGGAAAACAGATGGCTGAATAGCATTGCTCTGGTCCTAATGACAACCATGGACGGCACTTTTGCCAACGGGAATTTCTGAGAAATTCGAGCACCCCACCAATCGCTCCGCCGGTATCCACGCCCTGCCATCACAGGAAGAAATAAAATCTCTGGTCCTCTCTCATGGCGTTTCAATGGAAAAGCAAACCAATCTCCTCATTCACCACCACCTCTTCCTCCTCCTCTGCTCCTTCTGCCGCTCCCCCTCCACCGCCGCGTCCGGAGATGCAGCCGTCATGTCGGCCGTTGCCAAGAGCCTCGTGGGCGTCAGCTGGGAGTCAGGAACGGATCCCTGCAGTTGGGAAGGCATCAAATGCACCGCTGGCCGGATCAGGTCCATCGACCTCAACTCCAAAGGCATCTCCGGCACCCTATCGGACTCCCTCGCCCAGCTCTCTTCCCTCCAGAACTTGGACGTCGGCCAGAACCAGATCTCCGGCCCCCTCCCCTCCCTCGCCGGCCTCTCTGCTCTCCACACAGCCGCCTTCGAATCCAATGCCTTCACCTCCGTCCCAGACGACCTCTTCTTTGGCCTGACCGGCCTGCAGTACGTGACACTGGACAACAACCCACTAGCACCGTGGTCCATCCCGCTCGACCTCGCCCAGTGCTCCAGTCTCCACACGTTCTCCGCCGTCAACTCCAGCATCACAGGGGACATCCCAATTTTCTTTGGTCAGCTGCCCACCATGGCGGAGCTCAAGCTCTCCTACAATAGCCTCACCGGCGGCCTTCCCTCCTCCTTCGTCGGATCCAGCATCCAGAGCCTGTACCTCAACAACCAGCAGCCCCCGGGTCTCTCTGGTCGGATCGATGTCATCGGAGCAATGCCACAAGTCCAAGTGGTATGGCTCCAGTCCAACAGTTTCACTGGAGTTATCCCGGACCTCTCTAACCTCAGCTTCCTGACATCTTTCAATGTCCGGGATAACCGACTCACCGGTCCAGTCCCCTCGTCCTTAATCTCACGCCCCACCCTTAAGGTAGTCCTGCTGTCAAACAACAAACTACAGGGCCAGTTCCCTAAGTTATCTAGCAATGTCACGAATGATGTGAGCAAGGGAGACCAGTTCTGTAGACCGGATCCTGGGCCATGCGATCCGAGGGTTACAATTCTGCTGTCAGTGGCAAGAGGTTTCGGCTACCCATACGAGCTTGCCAACTTGTGGCAAGGGAACGACCCGTGCAATATTAATACCGTATGGACTGGCATCATATGTGACCCTCAGGTAAAGGACATCGTGGTCCTTGATTTTAGGAACAAGCAATTTCTAGGGACTATCTCTCCTGACTTTGCCAACATAACCTCTTTGAGGAAGATTATCCTCAGAAATAACAATTTGACAGGCCCGATCCCGGATAGCTTGACGAAGCTGCCACAGTTGCAACTACTTGACGTCACCAATAATTGCCTCACCGGAAAAATACCTGACTTCCCACCATCAGTATCACTAAAAGCATCCGGTAATCCTATGCTCGAGGGCAATTTGAGTCCTAGTCCTGGTGGTGGAGGTTCTGACTCTCCTTCCAGTGGGACACCAGATTCTTCATCCACTCGAAACTCGTCCAGCGAACCAAGCTCTTCGCATGCAGTGGTAATTTGGGGTATAGTTTCAGTTGTCTTTATTTTTGTTGGTGGCTTGGCGTGTTTGATTTACTACCAGCGCCGCAAGAATTGTACTCGGGAATTCGGACAGGTCCAGATGCAGAGCCCTCCGAATGAGCCAGAACCAATTAAGGTAAGGATGGTGGCAATGGATGTGCATGGTGGAGCTACCGGTGAAGATTACAGCCAAAGTAAGATCGACAGCAGCAGGATTGGCGCTATATTGAAAGCTCAGAGAATGCTCATATCGTTTCAGGCCCTTCAAAAGGCTACAAATCACTTTAACGAATCCAACATTTTAGGCAGGGGTGGTTTCGGGGTGGTCTACAAAGGCGAGATCAATGGGACTGTGATTGCTGTGAAGAAAAACGTTTCTGATAGCTTCGGTAATAAAGGAATGGAGGAGTTCCTAGCAGAGATTGATGTTCTTAGAAAAGTCAGGCATCGGCACTTGGTTGCCCTTCTAGGCTTCTGCATGAATGGCAACGAGAGGATTTTGGTCTATGAGTATATGCCGGCGGGAACATTAGGGCAGCACTTGTTTGCTCAAAATGAAAACGAATATTGTGCTCTTAGTTGGAAGCAGAGGCTCACAATAGCCTTGGATGTGGCTAGAGGGATAGAGTACCTCCATGGCTTGGCCCAAGAGAGTTTCATTCATAGGGATCTTAAACCTTCAAACATACTATTGGGCAAGGATATGAGAGCCAAGGTGTCAGATTTTGGGTTGGTCAAACTTGTTGACAGTGAAAAGTCTATGATGACACGTTTAGCAGGCACATTTGGATATCTTGCACCTGAGTATGCTAGTATGCTTCTTTCCCCCATTTTTTTCTTTTCGATATTGATAAAATAATACTTCATTGAGTTTTTTTCATATATATAAGATCTTGCTAGCTTAGCTGCAGCATATACTCAACTATTCCTCTTTTGAATATTAAAACCTGAACGAAAGAATGTTATGGAATCACATGACATGGTTGACTAGATCTGTCCATGTTTGATTTGCATTATTGAACCCAATTTAGTCGTATTTCTCATCAGGTAGTTTGATATGGAATGTTAATCGTTCCTCAAATTTTTGCGATTTCCATATGAAAATGTATCGACTTTGATGTGGCATCAGAATACAATAATTCATTAGAATTATTGCTTAATAGACTCTTGGAGAACTTCTTAATACGCAACTTACATATCATGAGGTTTGGTGGTAAAATATTGAGGTCCAGAAGGCATTCTTGGGAAGTCAATCTCGCCTCCGAGAATGAAAATAGACAGTGGCATGAAGACCTTGAAGAATATAAGAAGCTGAGGCTAAAAAGTAGGGGTAATAATTGTGGCCAATTGTCATATATATATTTGAGTCCAAAACATTGTGAAACCTACAGGTGAAGAGTGAATATTACTGTGTGAAATTGCAAGACATGGAAATATGATGGCTACCATTTGTTAAATGAGGACTCTTCTTGAGGACTAAAGTTGAAGGATATACACTTGAAAGGATAGATGCATGCCATTCAATTCAGATAACTGCTCATTAGCTAGTATTGTATGTATTTGCATAGGATACAAAAGGGCTGAGATATTAGGGTAGTTGATAAATGATAATTTGATGTGCAAATTGAGGCATGTAATAATGACAATAATTGTTTTTTGTTTAATGAGGGTCTGATAATATGAAAAATGCTACAAGTTGGGGTACCAAACTGTACTAATACTCAGTGCTATTCTCCCTATGAGTCACATGCCAACAGTTATGTTAGTTATGTGAAATGGGTGTTGGAGTGAAGGGAAAGATGACAATTAATGTCAAATAACGAAACGTCCATATGTTACAATTCTCCTATTTAAAGGATAATCTTTTAAATAGACTTTCGATGGATTGTGTTAGATACCCGCACACCCAAAACCCGGGTTGTAAGGGGAGGTCCACAAAGGGTATATAAAGCGGGCATTAGGCAGCAGGTGCCTCCTTTACCGATGTGGGACTAACCGAAGGACTTCCTCAACAGATTGATTTAGGGAGAAGGAAAGAATTCTATCCATAGCTTTATTGACATTGATGAAGGATATGATGGGTTCGAAGATGGAAACAATAAACTTTAATACTGATGTTGTTTTAAAGGTGAATCAGCTATCAGTACTTCTCTTTCCCATAAATTATTTTGAGCAACTAGCTGTATAAATATTATCGATGGTTCTTTCTTAAGGCCTATTCTGACCTCCTTTCCCACTTCTATTCTCATTCCTAGCTTTTAAGTTTTAGAGTCCCATAAGAGGTGAGGTAATCTGATGGTAGTCGATTTCCAGTCATGATCAACCTTCACCATGGGTTGGCCTCGAACCTTATTTCTTTACAAATCATCAACAGATGGGTATGCGAGGTGCCAGTAATGTGTAAAAAAATAAGTTTTTTGAGAGAAACCTATTTCCTTACTAGGAGATTTGAGAGAAAAAGCTCTGTTCTCTCTCATGCATGATAGAGTACGAAGATTATCGGACATTAAGAAGGTCAGGATGCCTAAAGCTTGTAGGGAAATTATTGAGAACATGCATGAGAGAGCAATTACTACAATAAGTTGTGGTAAGACAAATGAGTTTCAATTTATGGCGGGAGTTCAAGAAGGGTCATTACTAAGCCCATATCTTTTTTACTCTTATCTTTGATGAACTTACTCCTAACATTCAAGTAGTACCATGGTGTATTTATTTGCTGGTGATATAGTATGCACTAATAAAGCAAAGATATACGATATAACCGAATGTTAAATTGGTAACATGGAGATATGGTTTGGAAGATAGGTGTTTAGAAATATGCAAAAGAGATGGAGTATATGAAATGCAATTATAATCAAACTAATTACGCTAATAATGCCCAATTCAAAATCACTGGCCATGAAAATCACAATGTAGCTGTTTTGGCCAAGAAATACTAACAGTACTCGAATTGGGTGGATAAAGTGGATAAGGTGCTTCATAGGCGCTATTCTATACTACAAGTCATCGAGACTTGAGGTAAAATTCTGAAAGGCATCAAAGGCCCGCAATGTTCTATGGTTCAGAGTCTGGGCCCAGTGTTATTAAAGGCGCCCCTAGGCGTGTGCATAGGCTCAAGCTCAACTAGGCTCACCCCCCGCACCTCAAAAAGTACAAGGCGAGGCTCTGTTAGAAAGGTGCACGCCTAGGCTCAAGGTTCCAGGCGCAGAAAAGACGCGCCTGGTTAATCCATGCACAATTATGTGCTTGCACTTGATATTTTTGGCAATATCATTAAGTTATTAAGTGGATTTGATTCATGATTGCAATAGTCTTAAATATTGGCACATTGATTGGATATTATTTACATTTAAAATTAATTGTTTTAATTCTTAGGTAAGACCATATGAGCAATTGTGAGTTGGATTTGATGACTTTGATATTATTTTAACTATTACAAAATTCAATAAATTTCCATCTCTTTCTCGATTTGCACCTTTCATACTGATTTAGAAGCATGTGCTCAACCCAAAGTTCAAAATCTCGAAAAATATCGCGAAATATCTCGTTTTTCTTAAACTTCGGCACGAAATCCTGATTGCTATATCGAACGAAATGGAAATCACGATAATATCGCGACATATTGCGATATTTCGTTCAAAATATAAAAATTGCGAAATCTAACGATATATCGAGCCGACAGCTGGGGCCCGCACCACGTGGGGCAGCAAAACGTGACAAACTAAAAACTTGTCTTTCGCGATATCTCGCACGAAATAATTGCAAGGCGAGATATCACGAGATATCGTGTAGACAGCCACTGTTACCAAAATCTCTGATTTTTTGAAGAAGTCTCGATTAAAACACGACTTATTCTGTAAACGTTCACTACACGACTATTTTCTGATTTTTTGAAAAAGTCACGATTTTCACATTTTAATTCCGATTTACGCGTTTTAATCCCGATTAATTGTGTTTTAATCCCGTCATGTATTGCTCAAAAAACCAATTATAACATCTATATATAAATATGTTCTAAAATTCTACCATTTGTTTCCCGACTCTTTCTCGATCTTTTCGACTTTTTGCCGATTTTTCCGACTTCTACCCTAGCCGATTTTTTTCTGATTCCCAACTTGGTAACTATGTAGACAGCTGGGGCCCACACCGAGTGGGGCAGCCGAAAGTGACATGTGGCTGTCGTTTTTGTCGCGACATTTCATGGTTTGTCAAGATATTTCACGATCTTTCGGGATATTTCGCGATACATGTGCATCTGTCGCTTTCGGGATAACTGGGGCCCACATCGCGTGGGGCGGCCGAAAGTGATAGGTGTCTGCGCTTTCGAGGATAAAGAGCGGTTTGGTGCGATATTTCTCGATTTCTATGTGAAATCTCACGAAACTGATGTGATCTTGTGCGAAATCCTGGGGAGACTTCTATTTAAGGGTGTGTGTGTAGCCCTGGTTTGTGTGTGCTCTTGTGTTTCGGATTGCTCCTCTCTCTCACTTTTTTATTTTATTCTCTCTCTCTCCCTCCCTCTCTTACTCTCTTTGTAGTGTTTATTTTTTCATTTCGAATTGTTTTGCTCTCTCTCCTTTTTCCTTTCTCCTCTCTTCTATCTTTTTCTTTTAGTTCGGATTGTTCTCTCTCTTTCTTTCTCCTTTTCTTCTCTCCTCTCCTATCTCTCTCCCTCTCTCTTACTCTCTCTTTGGTGTGTGTGCGGGCGAAGGATTGTTACGATTTCGGATGCAAAGTAGGCTAAGTTATTGAATCGAAAATGTGGTTATGATTTCGGATGCTTAGGTAATTTCGGATTGCAAATGTATATTGTGATTGTCTAAAGTATTGTTGTGTGACTTGTGTCAGCGCGAAGGATGCTCACTCTCTCTTACTCTCTTTGGTGTGTCTATATGAAGGATTGTTATGATTTTGGATTCAAATGAGTTGATTTCGGAGTGCAAACGTGCGGTGATAATTGGCTAAAAGGTGCTTGTGGTTTCGGATTGTTCTCTCTTCTAGTTTTCGCCTTTTTCTCTCCTCTCGCATACTCTCTCTTTGGGGTGTGTGCGCATGGATTGTTGGGATTTCAGAGTGCAAATGAGTTGGTTTCAGAGTGCAAGGGGTGCAAACGTGTGGAGATTTCGGAGTGCAAGGAGTGCAAAATAAATCTGTTATTTTCTCAAACAATTTTATTTTCTTTGACATTATAGCAATAAACGCAATATACATTAGAAATTTTGCATATAAATAAATTTTGACATAGTAAGATAGCAATACCTAATTCTAAGTTCTAACCATATCTAAAAGTCTAAATTAACTATAATTTTAAACTTCTAAATTTTGATATCTTAAAAATAATGTTGAAAAATATATTATAAAATCAAAACATAAAATTCATTCGTATAAAAATAAGAATTGTCTAATTTGTTCGAAAACGTACGGTGTGCTTGACTATTTGCTTGTCTGTGTAGATAATGACCCTAGGGATTTCAAGCTCAATCAGACGAACACCATCAAAAGTTGCATCAATTGCACTCTTTGATCAAATTGATGTCTAGGCAAGCCTTGTCCCTTAAGAAGGTGACAATTTCTATTCGAGGAAAGTGGTTTTTAAGAGGGACCATATGACCCCTCCACTCACCTGGGGGCTTACCTGGTTGGTTTCATAAAATTGGATTGGAGGCTTAGGTGCATTTTTCAAACCAGTTAGGAGCTGACGAGTTGTCAAGTTGATACACACTGAACAATAAATTTTTGGATTATTTGTGTACTTGATTGTTACCTTGGTTTATAAAATCAAACCAGTTAGAACTTAGAAGCAGTACGAGCGTAGACGAGGGGACCTAGGCAAACTGATAGAGGTAGCTCCACATCTACTCATTGGAGCCATAAGGTTGACTCTTTGTCGTTTCAATTTGATGCAATGAGCACGAGCAGTGGGGGATACGGTGGATACAATTATGGTCAGGGACAGACTAGTGACTCATATTATAGTCATGGCCAGGCTAGTGACCCATATTATAGTCAACTGGGGGTAGGTGAGCTTTTGAACTCTCCATATGGATATCCTGACTAGAGCGATAATTCTTATGTCTCTCAACCTCAGAGTTATGAACTATATTCATATGGATATGATCAGTCGACGACTGAAAGTATAGTTGTATATCCCTGTTAATGTATAGAGATGGGTCGGGTTATATATACAGTCGGGTCAAGTTGCGTGTGTATATATGTACATATATATTAGGCTTCAGTCCTTCAATGAGATGCATTCTATTCTCTCCAAACCCTAGCCGTCATCTCCTAACATGGTATCAAAGCTTTAGGGTTCTGCGCGCCGACGGTGACGCCGACGACGCCGACAGTCATCTCCGGCTTTGATCTTCTTCCTCCGGTCTCCCCACGCTCCCTCCGGCCTTCCGCAGTCCCCTCCTCCCCCCCAAGCCTCCCGCAACCCACCCCTGCCCCTTCCGGTCTCCCGCAGCCCTCCTCCGCCACCCCCTTCCACCTCCTTCTCCCCCGACAGCCTCCCGCAGCCCCCCTACCCCTTCCGGCCTCCCGCAGCCCACCCTCCCCCCCCCCCAGGCCTCCCGCAGCCCACCCCTGCTCCTTCCGGTCTCCCGCAGCCCTCCTCCGCCACACCCTGCCACCTCCTTCTCCTCCGACAGCCTCCCGCAGCCAACCCCAGATCTCCCGCAGCCCCCCCCTTCCCCTTCCGGCCTCCCGCAGCCCCCCTCCTCCCCCCCCAGGCACCCCGCAGGCCACCCCTCCACCTCCTCTGCACCCTGCGGTACCCGCCCACCCTCCCCTGCAGCCAAGGTTTAAAACTCGGGTATCGGTATCGGCCGTGGTTCGTACCGGCCCCTTTTTTTATTTTTTTTAAATTGTAAAAAAATCTAAAAAAATCTTTAAAAATTCTAAAAAGAAAATAAATATAAAAAATTAAAAAATAAATATTAGACTACTTTAGGGCCCTAGTTTAGGTCCTTTAGGGACCTTAGGAGTTAGGACTTATGAGTTAGGGTTTAGGCTAGGCCGCTATGGTTAGTTTTAGGCCTATGAGTCTTATCTTATGACTTCAGAGTTCAGACTATGACTTATGAGTCTTATACTCTTATCTTATGACTTCAGACTTTAGACTTTAGAGTCTTGGATTCATCATTCATCAAGATTCACAAGCACCACTCCCCGAGGTGTCTGATTAAGAATCTTGATGAACTTGTCAACTATTGTCGAATCACCACTCCCCGAGGTGAATGATTGGACAATAGAGACCTAACTGAGCCACAAGACTCACAAGTCACAAGTCACAAGTCACAAGTCACAGTTCACAAGTCACACCTAAGAAGTTACTAATTCCTAATTTCCTATATCCTTTTTCCCTCCTTCTTTATCCGGGCTTGGGACCGGCCTTGGCGAAGTTAAAAAAAAGGTTTTTAAAAGGTTTTATAAAACAACCTTTTAAAGTTTTAAATTTTTTTATTATTATAAATTTACAATACAAATTATACAATAAGTTCCAGAATCCAGACATGTTCCACTTCCACAGAATACAAATTATCAATATTAAAATTATTAACTCACCTTTAGTTACCTTACCTGGCTGGCTCAGATAGTCAGATCAGAAGATTTAGAACTCAGAACTCAGAAGTTCCATAGATTATTATTGCGACCAGCTTCTTCTTCGTCTTCATTTGGAGTTGGTGTCGAGTAGTGCTGGTAGTAAAACCCGTCGGAAGGCCCAGAATAACCGAAGATTGATTGGCCAATGTCCTAGTCGTGCTGGACACCATAACCGTAGGCTCCGTAGCCGTAGAAGGATGAAGAATCTCCATATGTTCCTTGCGATTCCTCTGGCTCTTAAAACATCGGCTGATAAGAATCTCGGTAATATGATGATGGTGGACATGGTGGTGGATCATATCCGTATGAGTATGATACATATGCAGCTTCATGAACAGTGCCAGAAGGCCCGGCCCCTGCTTCATCGTGTGGTGGATCTGGTGGGGCTGGTGGTCCTGTGACTCCGGTGTACGTGGGAGCACGGGGAGGTGAAGAAGCTCTCTCATGCTCTTCATGGTCAGGACTAGAAGTGTGACCAATTCCCGGACATCTCCGTCGTGACTGAGATGACTCTCCTCCACCATCACTAGATCTGGAAGGTATACTGTCAAGACTCTCATCTGCATCGCTGTGTATCTGCTTCATTGCCTGGCTAACATGTTGAAATCTTCGTTTGCCGCTCCTCAACCTTGGTCCCTCTTGTTCTTGTATTTGCTCCTTGCCTAACTCCTTCTCTAACCATGTATTTTCTTGACCGTCAAGAACTGGATCATCTCTCTCCATCAACCAAGGGGCTAGAGGGTTATCGTCGTCGAAAATATAATCCAAATTGATTAGATTATCACCTTGGTCTTCTAATCTTTCCTAATCGCGGACCCTCAATCTCATATTGTAATGTATGAAAACTAGTTTATCTAATTTAGATGACAATCTATTTCTAGTTTTCGTATAAATGAGAGAGAATGTACTCCAGTTTCTCTCGCAGCCCGATGCCGAACATGTCTGACTCAATACTCGGATAGCAATCTTGCGAAGATCATGAGCACTTTCACCATGAATGCTCCACCAAGTAGCTATGAAATTAGCCAAAAAATAAAACATCCAGTTTGTATTCATTGATTGCAATTGGATAATTGTATAATTAAAGTGTGTTATCAACTTATCGACGTATTACCTGGCTGCATGGTCGAGATAGATGTTTTTGCATTCTCTGAATCAAAAGAACCATGAGCATAACGGAAGATTTACATCTGCTCCATTGCCTTATTTTGCGCTGCTATGTTAGGCTCCAAGGTTCGGATCACCTCTTTAAACCCGATCATTATTTCAGGGTGTTGTGAAACTTCTATCCTATACTGGTATTGAGGATTTAAGTAAAATTCTATAATATGAAAGAAATAAGTATTGAGTCTAATGACTAATGAGATTGAAAATTAAAATTGTTGAATAATGAGTATATACTTGACGATAATATTTACCTGCTGCATGCAATGGATGGTGTAACGTTTACTCCCATCTTTTGGCGATCAACTTAAAATATTGTTTTTTTGATTTTTCTCCAATATTTGTCGACTTCTGAATGACCATCTTAGCTCTGTCCATTGCTTCGTAGATATACCCCATTGCAGGCTTTTCATCTAAATCTACCAGTCGAAGAACTTGCACTAGAGGTTGGATGCACACTATTATCTTGTCAATTTCGATCCAGAGCTCCTTTCCAACAACAATATTTTCCACCTCTTTGCCCTCTTCATTAGATGCATATTTTGATTGACATCATGCATCTGAGGTAAGCATTTTCCGTAAAGCATCCTTCTGATTAAAAATGCTCTCCAATGCTATGAAGTGAGTGGCAAAGCGGGTGATTCCTGGACGCAAAAGCTCTCGCTTCCCAGTATACTTTCCAACAACAATATTTTCCAGTATACTTTCCAACAACAATATTTTCCATCTCTTTGCCCTCTTCATTAGATGCATATTTTGACTGACACCGTGCATCTGAGGTAAACATTTTTCGTAAAGCATTCTTCTGATTAAAAATGCTCTCCAATGCTATGAAGTGAGTGGCAAAGCGGGTGATTCCTGGACGCAGAAGCTCCCCCTTCCCAGTATACTTCCTCATCAAGTTAACTACCCAATTATGGTTGTAAATGAATTTTGTTATTTTTCGGGCTTGTTTAACGACCTTGTCGACATGATCCAATTTGCCTATATCTTTTAGGATCAAGTCGATGCAGTGTGCGGTACAAGGAGTCCTAAATATAGTCTTTCGTTCCTTCTGTATGATTTGTCCGGCCTTCTTATAGTTAGAGCCATTGTCTGTCACTATTTGGACAATATTATTAGCTCCAATTTCGTCGATGATATTATTCATAAGTTCAGCAAGATATATTGCATCATGTAATTTGGCTGATGCATCGACTGATTTGTAAAATATAGTACCAATTGAGCAATATACTAGAAAATTAATTATGGATTTTCTAGTAGGGCCACTCCATCCATCGCACATAATTGTTCAACCTTTCTCCTTCCAGGGAGTTTGAAAACTACGAATATAATCGTTTATTTCGGAGACCTCATCATCTAAAAGTGGCCCAGCAATTTCATATGAGGTAGGGGGCGAAATTCCCGGTCTAACCGACTGCAATGTGTCGCACATTTTCTTAAAGTATGGCGACGCGGGCATTGGCCGGGATATGATTGAAATGAAAAAATTTGGCCACTGCTTACTTCACTTTACTGGCCGCTTGTTTTATTTTTCCAGCTGTTAATTTGGTTTGTTTATGGCCACGTTCCCTAAACATAAATCCGTCTAGAGGTAACTGCACAGATGTACTGCCGCCAGTACTAGTTTTACCTCCTCTAGCACTAACACTGCTACTACCACCAGGTCCACCTCCACCTCCACCAGTACTACACCAGTATCACCAGGAAGAAAACGGGAACTACTACCAGGACCACTCATTGACCATCTACCTCTTTGGTCTCCCCCTCTTTCTCTCATTTTTTGACGACGATCTTCCTCACGAGAAAGTCTCATTGTCGTTCTCATCTCCCTATCCTCCTCCGGCAACTCTTCAGATGAAGAATCATCAAAACTTTCATCATCTATGTTTGTTTCTCTATAACCCCTTACCGACTAACTTTTGGTAAGGGGTGGTCTTCTAGAAGCAGAAAGCTCAGGAACAGTACTCTTATCTTTACTTGCTTCTCTAAAAATTGCTGGAATTGAGACTGTACATCTATTGGAACGTGCTCACAACCAGTCACTTGTCCTTTCTTGCCCGCTAAATGCTCATTCATTCTTGTGATACCACCATTTATGGTCCGGCCACAGTAGTTGCATATGGCCTTCCGCTTGTTGCCTTCTATTGCCTTGCAATATAGCCATCCAGCGTCTATCTCTTTCGATTTTGGTGCCATTATCTAAGTCAAAAAATAAATAAGCATTAGTAAACAAAAAAAATTATTTTTCTCTTATTTGTTTCCTTACTTTCTTTCTAGTACATGACTACATAAAAATAATGGTTTTTTTCATTACTTTCTTTGTTTTCTACGTGAGCAAAAGTAATTGCTCACTTTTGGAGTTTTGGTATGTAGAAAATAATTCAGCACCTCATTAATATAATTGCTCACTTTTGTAGCTTTGCTACGTAGAAAGTATAAAGTAGAAACTAGAAAGTAATTCTACGTAGCAAAAGTGTCGAATCTACGTGAACAAAAGAACAAAAGTGAGCAAGTGAGCATAAGTGAGTCATAGTGACTAGTGAGCAGAGCTGTAGAAGTGAGCAAGTAATTCCACCTCTTTGGCGAGTTTGGCCTTGCTCTGTTCTTTGTTTCTCTTTACTCACTTTTGCTACGTAGTAACGTAGTTACCTAATAAGTAATTCCACCTCTTTGCTCACTTTTGCTATGTAGAAAGTAATTCTACGTAGCAAAAGTGTCGAATGTACATCAGCAAGTGAGCACTGAGCAGAAGTGAGCAAGTGATTCCACCTTCATCACTTTGTTCTGTTTATTGTTTCTTTTTTTACTTTCTCCCTCTCTTTCTCTTTCTCTCTTTATATTTTCTCTTCTCTTTTCTTTATTTCTTTCCTCTCTTATTTTTAGCTCACTTTCTCTCTCCTCTTTCTTCATTCTTTCTTTCTCACTTTATTCTCATAGCAATCCGGCATCTATTACTTTAGCAGCTTAGCTACACAAAAAGTAATTCTACATAGCAAAAGTTTCGACTTAAGAATGGCTCGAAAGTCGAATCTACGTGAGGCGTGAGCAAGTGAGCAAAATTACTTTATACTCTTGTTTCTACGTAGCAAAAGTGAATCAACGTGAGCAAAGAAATTTACCTGTCAGTGTCGGTGTCGCTCGCCTCATGCCGCTCGTCGCAACGTCGCCTAGTCGCCGCCTCGCCTAGTCGCCGCTTGTGCCGATCGTCGCGACGTAGGCTTGCCGTTCGCTTGTGCCGCTCGTTGCGACGTTGCCTTGTTAAGTGTTACTTGTTACTTGTTAGTCGTCGCTGCTCGGCCCGCTCGTGCTCGTGCCGCTCGTCGTGAGTCGTGATCTCGTCATCGTTCGTCGGCGTTGTCGGCTCGTGTCGGCGTGCTGCTCGTCGCCTCGTCGTGCAGGCGGTGCCGCTCTTTTCTCTCTCTTCTCTCCTCTCTTTTCTCACGCTTCTCTCTTATCTCCTTTTTTTCTTCTTTCTTTCCTCTCTTCTCTCTTCTCTCTTTTTTCTTTCTCTCCTCTCTTTTCTTGCAAGTTGCAACTTTGCAACTTGATGGATGGTATTGGAGCCTTTGGAGGTGAAATGGAATGGGTTTGGGGGGGTTTATATAGCCTTCAAATCCCCCCTCCCACTTAATAAATAAAACACTTTGGAGGGACCAAAGCTAATAATGCCCCCCCTCCACATGCAATGTCTAGGAATGCATGTTCAGCCATGTGGAGGGAGGAATCCAAGGGAAAAAAACAAAAAAAATGAGCCAAAACCCACCCACGCCATTAATGCTGTCGGTAGGGCCTGAACCGGTCGGTACCGGTTCGTACCGGCCGGTACCTACCTGACTCGGCCGGTTTGGTCCGGTACGGTTTGGTACCGGCCGGTTCAGGCCCGTTTCGGTCCCGGATGCTCAACAAGGCTTGGCCCGACCAAAACCGGTATGTACCGGTATCGGCCGAGATTTGAAACCCTGCCTGCAGCCCCTCCGATCCCCTCGCCGCCCCCTAAAGCACCCGTCGCCCCCTCCTGCACCCCCCGAAGCGACCTTCACTACTATGTTTCACACCCAGTTTGGTTGGCGCATTAAGACTTTTCGGTCTGATTGTGCCTAGGAGTATCTCTCCTCTGAGATGCGTGAAATCCTTCAAACTCACGGTACTTTTCACCAACAGTCGTGTCCCCAGACTCCCTACACCCATGAACAAAACGGAGTCGCCGAGCACAAACATCGCCATGTCCTCGAGACAGCACGAGCCCTACTTCTATCTGCTTTTGTTCCACATTTTTACTAGGCTGAAGCTATCTTGACCGCTGTACACCTCATCAACATCACTCCGTCTTCCTCCCTCTCTGGTGTTTCCCCGTACGAGCGGCTTTACTCCACATCTCCTGACTACTTTCTTCTTCGTACCTTTGGGTGCACGTGTTTCGTCCTCCTCCCTCCCCATGAGCACACCGAACTCTCTACTAGGTCTGTTAGGTGTGTTCACTTAGGAATTAGTCGGGAGCACAAGGGCTATCGATGCTATGATCCCTTGGTTCGCCGGATCCGTGTTTCTCGTCACTCTCCTTTGTAGAGGATGTCCCGTACTTTTCCACTGAGTCCCGAGATCTTCCCTCACCACCTACGTCATCTTCTATGCTGTCACCTCCTCTCACATCCCCTTCCTACCTCCGTATCCTGCTCCCACGCCCACCTTCCCGGTTGAGCCTCCTCTACCTTCCTCGCCTCCCCTGTCTCCACCACCACCACCTCTACCTCCCTCGTCTCCACCACCTCCCCCGCCACCTCCCTCTCCCCCGTCATCTCCACCACCACCACCTATCACACGTGTCTACGTTCGTCGCTCCACAGTTCCTCCCACCGAGACTGTTTCCACTGGTACTACTTTGCCTACAGCTGCTCCTACCTCTCCGGCCGCGGATCCTGGTCCTGTTCGGTGCTACCATTCGCGCGAACATCACCCTCCTGACAGATATGACTACTCCCCTAATAGGTTTGGTTACTCTGTGTTTACTCCTGTTTCTCCTGACACTTCTGGACACTCTGTTGTTGCCTCCTACTCTCCGTCCTACCTGGCCTTTCTTACAGCTCTTCACACCCACCAGGAGCCCCAGTCGTACCGTGAAGCAGTTGTACACCCAGAGTGGCGACAGGCCATGACAGTCGAACTTGAGGCCTTTCAGCGGACTCAGACGTGGGATTTGGTTCCTTGTCCCACTGGCGTGGTTCCTGTTAGCTGCAAATGGATCTTCAAGATCAAGACTCGACCTGATGGGTCCATTGAGCGGCATAAGGCGCGCCTTGTTGCTCGTGGTTTCTCCCAGGAGTATGGGATTGACTACGAGGAGACGTTTGCTCCAGTGGCTCGGATGACTATCGTTCGCACCCTCTTAGCTGTGGCAGCTGCTCGAGGGTGGCCTCTACATCAGATGGATGTGACCAACGCATTTCTCCACGGTGATCTCTCAGAGGACGTATACATGGCTCCTCCACCGGGCGTCCCTGCTCATTCAGGTCACGTATGTCGTTTGCGCCGAGCCATCTATGGGCTTAAGCAGGCCCCTTCTTCAGGTCACGTATGTCGTTTGCGCCGAGTCACTATGACCCGGCCAGACATTGCCCATGCTGTTGGCATTGTCAGTCAGTTCGTTCAGGCTCCTCGTTCGGTTCACTATGCAGCAGTCCTTCGAATTATCTGTTACCTCCGAGGCATCATTACCCGCTCACTACTTTTTTCCTCTACCTCTCCGTTGGTACTGCGTGCCTACTCCGATGCAGATTGGGCAGGAGATGTAGCCACTCGCCGTTCTACTACCAGATACTGTGTGTTCCTTGGTGATTCTCTCATTTCTTGGCGAAGCAAGAAACAGGAGTCTGTTGCTCGCTCTAGCACCGAAGCCGAATACAGGGCTATGGCTTCCACCACCGTAGAGATTGTCTGGCTTTGCCGCCTTCTACTCGACCTGGGAGTTGTGATATCCGGGCCCACGCCTCTCTTCTGTGACAACCGGAGTGCTATTCAGATTGCTAGCAACTCGGTCTTCCATGAGCGGACAAAACATATTGAGGTTGAATGTCACTATGTTCACCAGGAGTTTCTCGACCGCACCATCTCCTTGCCATTCATTTCATCATCGGAGCAGACTGCTGATTTTCTGATGAAGCCCCTTACGATTGCTCGCTTCCAGCATTTTATCGGCAAACTCTTGGTCTATGATCCACCGTGAGTTTGAGGGGAAGTGTTAATGTATAGAGATGGGTCGGGTTATATGTACAGTCGGGTCGGGTTGTGTGTATATACATTTACATATATATTGGGCTTCAGTCCCTTAATGAGATGCATTCTATTCTCTCCAAACCCTAGCCGTCATCTCCTAACAATTCCCGTTAGTGTTATTAAAGGCGCGCCTAGGCTCAGCTTAACTAGGCTCACCCCCTGCGCCTTAAAAAATACAAGGCCAGGCTTTGTTAGAAAGGCGCACACCTAAGCTCCAGGCTCCAGGCGTAAAAAAAGCGCGCCTAGTTGAACCATGTGCAATTATGTGCTTGCAATTGATGTTTTTGGCAATATGATTAAGTTATTAAGTAGATTTGATTCATGATTACAGTAGCTTGAATATTGGCATTTGGCACATTGATTGAATATTATTTACATTCAAAATTATTTGTTATAGTTCTTAGTTAGGACCATATGAGCAATTGTGGGTTGAATTTGATGACTTTAATATTATTTCAACTATTACAAGATCCAATGAGTTTTCTTTTCTTTCTCAATTTGCATATTTCCTACTGATTTAGAAGCATATGTGCAAGCACATGGAAGAAATAACACATTCAACCATTCACTATTTATTTTTTGTTTGTTATAATATCACATTTGATATCTTATAACTAATTATTGAATTTGAACTATATATATTTGAAGATTTAATATATTTTAAATTGCTTATTTAGAGCCGTAATTCAAACCTACAAGGCTACAACATTTGTGTTGTTGGAACAACGATTTATCCAATTTATCTTTTGTCTTAAGATTCATTTTCTTAATCTAGTTATGCATATATATATATATATATATATATATATATATATATATATATATATATATATATATATATATACGCCTTACTTCAATCAGGCGTGCGCCTTGAGTTGCGCCTTGCGCCTAGACTCTAGGAGACCTTTGTGCCTCATGTGCGCCTTGAGCCTTTTAAAACACTGATCCCCATGCAGATAGAGGTGTCACAATTGCTTTGTATACACAGTATCCAATGATTGGATATTAGATTGGTGTCAGTACCGAAATATGAGCAGTATGTGAGAGTTTGCAGAGTGGCATCATCGGTATATGACATGGCATCACTATTGCACAAAATACCTTGCATCGATCTACTGGAGGGAACATTTCATAAATGATTATGAGCCGGCTCGTCGATAATTTTGGCGATAGATTTCATGTTCTTTTAGAATTTGATGTATTCTTATTTCTTATATATTTTTGGTTATATAGTCTGTATTTTCAATCAAGTATTTGATGTATTATTTGGATTGTTTCCATATTAATCTAGATTTCATTTATTCTTATAAATATAGAAAGATATGCATCAGTATATCACGTAAAGAAATATATGCTACTTGTCTACTTAGAATTCCACAATAATAGATCGGAAGTGGAGGTGTTACACGACTGAAGCAACCTCACCGGTTGCTTTCTCGATGTAGCAGAGTGCTTGAAGGCTCCTCTTGAAGTTAGAGTAACCATGCGCACTCTATTGAAGAGTGGAGAATACAAAGGAATTCAGCTTCAAACCCCTAGAAAACTAAAGAAGGGACGGATCGAGGCGTCCAGACATATTAGCACTCCGTCAACCAGGGGTCATTCACATGATGATGTCGAGTACCCGCCAGATGTTGAGACAGAAGAGGAGAGACCTCAATATTAACAGGCGGTCTTT
The DNA here is from genome assembly GCA_947650365.1 of Chamaelirium japonicum. Lineage (NCBI taxonomy): Eukaryota > Viridiplantae > Streptophyta > Magnoliopsida > Liliales > Melanthiaceae > Chamaelirium > Chamaelirium japonicum. Next base: position 71,580 of record CANTAL010000319.1, read on the forward strand.
GATTCAAGACGGACCAAGCGGGAGTGTGCTGAGAGAGAATGCATGCCAACACAATTTGTTCATGATGCCAGTAGCAGTGGATCTGGTCCATCAATCAGAGGTTATAGTGGTGCATCAAGGGCGGCTGATAATGATGACTTTAGTTGGATAAACGAAAAAGACATTACTTGGACAAGTGAAGAGTGATGTATTCTTTGTGATGTAAACACAATTTTTAAAAAGCATTAGGAGCTAGTCGAGCGATGGGGGACCTTCTAGCGCCTAGGCGTTTTTGCTTTTTTAAAAATTATTTTGATAGTGTATATAATATATATTTTTTAACTTACTATAAATTCAAGATTATCCCAACTATTATTTTAAAGAGCATGTATCATTTACATAACAATAAACTCAAGATTAACAAGAACAAAAGCAAGCATGATATTATCTCAGATAATATCATAATCAAGATTTAAAACTCGATACCGTTACCGGTATCTACTGGCGCCGAACAGGTTCGAACCGACCGATTCGTACCGGTATCGGCCGGTACCGACCTTTTTTAAAAAAAAATTGTAAAAAATTCAAAAAAAATTAAATAATCAAAAAATTATAAAAAATAGAAAATAAATATAAAAACTTAGAAATAAATATTAGACTACTTTAGGACCCAAATTTACGGCCTTTAGGCCCTTTAGGGACCTTAGGGCTTAGGCTAGGCCTTTAGGCCCTTTAGGGACCTTAAGGGTTTAGACTAGGATTTTTAGAAATTTTAGGGTTAGGAATTTTAGGGTCAGGACTCAGGAATATTTAGGGCTTTAGACGCTTTGGTTTAGGAATTAGGATTTTAGAGTTATAAACTTATGAGTCTTATGACTCTTATAACTTATGACTTATAAGTTACGAGTTTTATGACTTATAAGTTATAATTTATGAATTATGATTTATGAAGTTATGAGTCTTAGACTCTTAGTAGTTAGGAGTCTTAGGATTTATGATTTATGAGTTATGAGTCTTATCTTATGACTTTAGACTTCAGAGTCGTGGATTCATCATTTATCAAGATTCACAAGCACCACTCCCCAAGATGTATGATTAAGAATCTTGATGAACTTGTCAATTATTGTCGAATCACCACTCCCCGAGGTGAATGATTGAATAGTAAGGACCTAACTGAGCCACAAGACTCACAAATCACAAGTCACACGACTCACACAGTTACACCTAAGATGTTACTAATTCATAATTTCCTATATCCTTTTTCCTTCCTTTATCCGGGCTTGAGACCAGCCTTGGCGAAGTTAACAAAGGTTTTATAAAACAACCTTTTAAAGTTTTAAATTATTTTTTATTATTACAAATTTACAATACAATAAGTTCCAAACATGTTTCATAGAATACAGATTATCAATATATTAAAATTATTAACTCACCTTTAGTCACCTTACCTGGCTCAGATCAGAAGATTCAGAACTCAGAAGTTCCACAGATTATTATTGCGACCATCTTCTTTTTCTTATTCATTTGGAGTTGGTGCCGAGTAGTGCTGGTAGTAAGACCCGTCGGAAGTCCCAGAATAACCGAAGATTGAGTGGCCAATGTAATGGTCCTACTGGACGTCATAATCGTAAGCTCCGTAGCCATGGGAGGATGAAGAATCTCCATATGTTCCTTGCGATTCCTCTGGCTCTGAAAACATCTGCTGATAAGGATCTCGATAATATGATGATGGTGGACGTGGTGGTGGATCATATCCTACGAGTATGGTACATATGCAGCTTCATGAACAGTGCTAGAAGGCCCGGCCCCTGCTCCATCGTGTTGTGGATCTGGTGGGGCTGGTGGTCTTGTGACTCCGGTGTACGTGGGAGGTGAAGCTCTCTAATGCTTTTCATAGCCAGGAGACTCAGGACTAGATGTGTGACCAATTCTCGGACATCTCCGTCGTGACTGAGGTGACTCCTCAACCATCACCAAATCCGGAAGGTATAGTGTCAAGACTCTCATTTGCATCGTTGTGTACCTGCTGTATTACCTGGCTGACATATTGAAGTCTTCATTTGTGGCTCCTCAACCTTGGTCCATCTTGTTCTTGTCTTTGCTTCTTGCCTAACTCCTCTAACAATGTATTTTCTTGACCGTCAAGAACTGGATCCTCTCTCTTCGTCAACCAAGGGGCTAGAGGGTTATCGTCGTCGAAAATATAATCCAAATTGATTGGATGATCACCTTGGTCCTCTAATATTTCCTGATCACGGGCCCTCAACCTTATATTGTAATATACGAAAACTAGTTTATCTAATTTAAATGATGACAACCTATTTCTAGTTTTCGTATGAATGAGAGATAATATACTCTAGTTCCTCTCGCAGCTCGATGTCGAACATGTCTGACTCAATACTCAGACAACAATTTTTTGAAAATCAGGAGCACTTTCACTATAAATGCTCCACTAAGTAGCTATGAAATTAGCAAAAAAATAAAACATATTTAGTTTGTATTCGTTGAATGCAATTGGATAATTGTATAATTAAAGTGTGTTATTAACTTATTGACGTATTACCTAGCTGTATGGTCGAGATAGTTGTTCTTGCATTCTTCGAATCAAAGGAACGACGAGCATAACAGAAGATTTTCATTTGCTCAATCGCCATATTTTGCGATATTATGTTAAGGTTCGATCAGTTTTTTAAGCCCGATCATTATTTAAGGGTGTTATGAAACTTCCACCTTATACTGGTATTGGGGATTTAAGTAAAATCTTATAATATAAAAGAAATAAGTATTTAGTCTAATGACTAATGAGGTTAAAAATTAAAATTGTTGAATAATGAGTTAACGATAATATTTACCTGCTACATGTAATGAATGATGTAGTGTCTTCTCCCATCTTTTGTTGATCAACTTAAAATATTATTTTTTTAATTTTTCGTCAACCTTTGTCGACTTCTGAATGACCATCTTAGCTCTGTCCATTACTTCGTAGATATACCCCATTGCAACCTTTTGATCTGAATCTACCAGTCAAAGAACTTGCACTAGAGGTTGGATGCACACTATTATCTTATCAATATCGATTCAGAGTTTCTTCCCAACAACAATATTCTCCACATCTTTGCCCTCTTCATTAGATGCATATTTTAACTGATACCATGAATCTGAGGTAAATATTTTCCGTAAATCATCAGTCTAATTAAAATTGCTCTCTAATACTATGAAGTGAGTGGCAAAATGGGTGATTCTTGGATGCAAAAGCTCCCGCTTCCCAGTATGCTTCCTTATCAAGTCAACTACCCAGTTATGGTTGTAGATGAATTTTGTTATTTTTCGTTCTTGCTTAATGACGTTGTCGACATGATCCAACTTGCCTATATCCTTTAGGATCAAGTCGATGTAGTGTGCGGCACAAGGAGTCCAAAATATAGTCTTTCGTTCCTTTTGTATAATTTGCTCGGCCTTCTTATAGTTAGAGCCATTGTCCGTCACTATTTGGACAATATTATTAGCTCCAACTTGGTTGATGACATTATTCATAAGTCCAACAAGAAATACCGCATCATGCACCTTGTCTAATGCATCGATCGATTTGTAAAAAACAGTACCAATTGAGCAATATATTAGAAAATTAATTATAGATTTTCTAGTAGGGCCACTCTTTTCGTCGCACATAATTGTGCAACCTTTCTCCTCCCAGGGAGTTTGAAAACTACGAATATAATCGTTTATTTCGGAGACCTCATCATCCAAAAGTGGTCTAGCAATCTCATATAAGGTAGGAGAGAAATTTCTGGCCCAACCGATTGCAATGTGTCGTACATTTTCTTAAAGTATGGTGACATGGTTGCATTAGCCGAGATATGGTTGAAATGGAAAATTTTGGCCATTGCCTTCTTCACTTTACTAGTCACTTGTTTTATTTTTCCAGTCATTATATGGGTTTGTTTATAACCACATTCCCTAAACATAAATCCATCTAGAGGTAACATCACAGATATACTGCCGCCTATGAAGCACGGATACTTCAAAATACATGACGTACCCGTACCGGATACGTATCGGACACGGATACAGCCCGGATACGGCTCGGATACGTGCATAGTTACCAAAACGCCCATTTTTTTGAATAAAACGCGTATAGAACGCGTACTAATCCATGTTCGTAGCAAACGCGAAAAAAACGCGTTTTTTTCAAAAAAAACGTGGCTACGCGTTTTATACGCGTTTAAAACGTCTAATACGTGAAAACGGGTTTAATACGGGTTTAATACGGCAAATTGGTTCGGGTCAGGGTTCGGGTTCGGGTTCAGGAACGAGTCAGGGTTCGGGTCAGGGTTCGGGGTCAGGGTTCGGGTCAGGGTTCGGGGTCAGGTTTCGGGTCAGGGTTCGGGGTCAGGTTTTGGGTCAGGGTTCGGGGTCAGGGTTCAGGAGCGAGTCAGGGTTCGGGTCAGGGTTCGGGGTCAGGGTTCGGGTCAGGGTTCGGAGTCAGGGTTCGGGGTCAGGGTTCGGGGTCAGGGTTCGGGTTCGGGTTCGGTTCGGTGGAAACCGTGGGATAAAAGACCCCCGAGGCCCCGATCCCTCTTTTATTCCAAACCCTCACCGGCCTCGGCGGCCTGCGATCCCCAAACCCTCAGACCCCCGATCCCCTATGGCGATGGCGATGGCGATGGCGATGGCGATGGCGACGGCGACTGAGATCGGCGATGGCGACGGCGACGGCGACTGAGATCGGCGACGGCGACTGCGACGGCGACTGAGCTCCTCGACAGCGACGGCGACTGAGCTCCCCTGCGACGACAGCGACTGCGATCCCCGGCGACTAAGCTCCCCGGCGACTGAGCTCCCCGGCGACTGCGACTGAGATCGGCGACGACGACGGCGACTGCGATCCCCTGCGCTAGGTTTGCATTTTTCTATCCTTTAGTCCGTTTCAATTCTCTCTTTTTTTTCCATGATTCCAGGTTTGATTTCACTGCAGTCAAAAAAAAAAATTGGTTACACAAATCAGAAATACAGAAGTTACACACTTACACATATGGAATTGATATGTATTGTAACGTTTGTATTGTATTTTTTCCTGCAGTCTTTCCCTCATCTTCTAATTCTCTCAATTTGATTATGTTTTCTTTTACTGCAGTCTTTAGACTCTTTACTGCAGTCTTTCCCTCATCTTCTAATTCTCTCAATTTGTATTGTATTGTATTTACATATTTCACTGCAGTCTTTCCCTCATCTTCTAATTCTGTCAATTTGTTTATGTTTCTTTTACTTTTCATCTGTAATTGATTTGTATTGTAACGTTTGTATTGTATTTTTTTATTTGTCTTCTTCCAGTTTTGATTCTCTTCGTTGAATAACTATGCCGAGAATAAAAGATAAATTTTGGGACTTTGTTGAGCCTGAGAATAGCAAACTTCGTTGCAAATGTTGCAATGAATTATTTACGGCATCAATAACGAGAATGAAATATCATTTGGCGAAGGTTGAAGGGTGTGAGGTGCGGCCATGCACAGCAGTTAATGATGAAATTTGTCAGTTGGCTAAGGAGGCGGTCACGGGGATCGAGTCAAGGAACAAGAGGCCTCGAATGTCCGAATTAGATAAGTCATCTACCGGAAGCTCAAGCTCTTTCATTTCTCAATCACATGGAAGTATAGGAACGGGAGGTTCAATTTCAACCTTCTTTGGAAGAGGGAGTGAAGGTGAAGGTCAACCGAAGATTGCCTCCTTCATAAAGAAGAAAGAGAAGGAGATTGCCGATCTAAAGCTTATGGCAATGATTGTGGCAAATAATCTTTCCTTCAACTTGTTGAGGTCAAATGAGTTCAAGGATGCGATGATGGCGATCGCAAATCATGGGCCGGGGTACGTAACTCCAAGCTACGAGACCGGAAGAACGAAGCTTTTGGCTACTTTGAAAGGGCAGACAGAGGAATACGTGAAGACTATCCGAGAGTCGTGGGCGGTGACCGGTTGTACCGTAATGTCCGACTCGTGGACAGATGCGAGGAAAAGGCCCCACGTCAATTTGCTTGCATGTTCACCGAAGGGTACAATATTTTTGAAGTCCGAATGCACCGTAGGAAAGAAGAAAGATGCAACCTATATTGCTAATTTCATCACAAGCGGGATAGAAGAAATAGGTGCAAGCAATGTTGTACAATTCATTTCGGACAATGCGTCAAACTATGTTGCGGCGGGGTATATTATTCAAGAACGATTTCCGCATATCTTCAAAACCTCTTGTGCTGCACACTGTCTTGATTTGATTTTGGAGCATATCGACGAACTTCATGATGTCAGTCCAATCTTGGCTAGTGCAAGGAATATGGTCAAATTTATGTACAAGTTTCAACATGTGCTAGATCTAATGAGATCCCACACAAATAAGAGAGAATTGAAAAGGCCCGGCGCAACTAGGTTTGCAACACAATTCTTGTGTTTGCACTCCGTTATCAAAGAAGAACAAGCCCTACGGAACATGGTGGCTTCAAATGAATGGAGGTCTTTACCTCAAAGCAAGAGTGATGATGGGATGGAAATTACATCGGTGATTCAAGGCAACCACTTTTGGGAAATGGGAAGAAAGATTATAAATGCGATTGAGCCTCTTGTGCGTGTTTTGAGAATGGTAGACGGTGAAGGGTCTACAATGTGCTATTTGTATGAAGGTATGAATCGAGCAAAAGAAGGAGTCAAGAAAGCTTTCAATGATGACGCTTCCAAGTTTATGCCATATTGGGATATCATTGATAAACGATGGAATGAGACCTTAGATAATCCTCTTCATGCTTTTTCTGGGTACCTAAATCCATCTCTTTCATCATAAGCTTGTGAAGATGGATCTTGAAGTGAAGAATGCAATTGATAAAGTGAAGGCAAAGTTGGTTCCCGTGGAAGAAAGAAAAGACTTCACCAATGATTTAAGGCGTTATCATTCCCGAGATCCTAAAATCTTTGTGGAGTCTGCCATTGAGTTGCTTGATAATGCGGCTCCAAGTGAGTAATTGTTTAAAAGTTTATAGTATTTAGATTATCATTTATGAACATCGTAGGCTCCTAGGTAAACTATATTTTGTATTTTCAGGAGTATGGTGGGATATGTTTGGGATTGAGATCCCTACTTTGCAAAAGGTGGCAATCAAGTTGTGCAGCCAACCTTGCAGTGCTTCTGGATGCGAAAGGAATTGGAGCGCTTTTGATGCGGCGCACACAAAGAAACAGAATAGACTAGAGCCGAGAAAGTTGCATGACTTGGTCTATGTCAGGATGAACATGCACTTCATGAAGACAAGTGCATTGAAAGAATCCAAAGATGCGGATCCTATCTTTCTTGATAATATCTCGGCGTTTCCGGAAGATCTTGGCAATGATGACGATGAGTGGTCACTTTCTTCGGATAGTGAAGATGATCCAAACACAGACTTGGATGTTGAAGATGAACTTGCTTTAGATATGGATTAAATGTCTCTTTTTTATTTGAAATATTTTGATGTCTTTTTTTGATGGCTCATTATGATATATCATGTATGGATTCTATGGAACACTTTTAGTCACTTTAGAGTTTAGACTTTATGATGTATTGGAATGGGTCGGTTAATTCGTATGTGTTATGTAGCTTACTATCGAAAACAATGAAAAGCTGAATATTATGATCTATTTGTTCTTTCTTAGAAAACTCATATGCTATATGTTTTGATTATTTAATGTTAGACAATGACATATACACTTGGTATAATTTTTAAGTTTTTTTTTATTTTTTTCCGATGTTTTCCCGTTTTTTTCCCGTTTTTCCCGTTTTCATCGTATTTTTCCGTTTTTTTCCCTTGCCGTTTTTTTCCCGTTTTCCGACGTGGTAACTATGGATACGTGTCCGATACGTTTCGGGCGTATCCTGGATTTAAAAATGCTAGGATACGGCCCGGATACGGCTGGTATACGGCCCGGATACGGGAGGGATACGACGGGATACGGGAGGGATACGGGCCGGATACGGGAGGGATACGGCTGACCGGTTTGGGCTTGGGTTATCGAGTTTGGGTTTGGTTAAAAGTTAAACTCAAACCCAAACCCAAATCCAAACCCAAACCCACTGTCCCACACTAAAAGATTTAAGGATAAATTGCACAAAGACCCCTATAGTTTGACCGATTATCACTTACACCCCCTCATGTTTAAAACCCTACAAATGCCCCCCTTGGAGGGGGTGCAAGTGATATGTTTTTCAAACTGTAGGGGGTCTATGTGTAATTTACCCAAAATTTAACCCCATCCCATCTTGTTTTCTGGATCGAGCGATAAGAGAGGGAGAGCAGAGAGGCAAGCGTCCGCCCGCGCTCGTTGTCTGTCGTTCGCCGTCGCCCGCCTGATTGCAGCCGTCCGCCGTCCGTGCCAAACTACAGCCGTTAGCCGCCCGTCCGTCGCCCAAGTGCATTTGCCCACCGTCCCCCCGCACCCGTCCGCTGCCCGATTGCAGCCGTCCGCTGTTCGCCCGTCTCTCTCCCTCACTGCCCCATATCTCTCTCCCTCCCTCTCTCTCTCTTTCTCTTTCTCGCTCTCCCTCATAGGCCCATTTGCAGGCTTTCTAACCTGCCGTCAGGATCTGCAGATATGCAATAAGATCGATAAAAAACAGTAATAAAATATTGAGCCAATTATGAAAATTTTATTAAATTTTTTCCAAAAAACAGTGGTAAATTATAGCAATTAATATTTTGTTTATATTGAATATGCAACAACCTATGCTTCTATATTTAATATGTTCTTTATGATGCATTCTATCAATTAATAGTTCTATTAATTAATAATTTAGTATTTTATTTAAAATTAATATTTAAAAAATAATAATTTATTGCCGTATCCTTAGCCGTACCCGTATCCTACTTTTTTAAGATTTGCCGTATCGCCGTACCCGTATCGTATCGTACCCGTATCTCGTATCCGTATCCGTGCTTCTTAGACTGCCGCTAGTACTAGTTTTACCTCATCTAGCACTAACACTACTACTACCACCAGTTCCACCATCAGCACTACCAATATAATCCGGAAGAAACGGGAACTACCACCAAGACCACTCATTGACCATCTACCTTTTTGGTCTCCGGCTTTTTCTCTTATTTCTTAATGACGAGCTTCTTTACAAGAAAGTCTCATTGTCGTTCTCATCTCCCTATCCGCCGACAGCTCTTCAGAATCAGAATCATCAAAACTTTCATCATCTATGTTTGGTTCTTCATAACTCCTTACCGACAGACTTTTGGTAAGGGGTGATCTTCTAGAAACAGAAAGCTCAGAAACAATACTCTTATATTTACTTGCTTCTCTAATTAATTGCTGGAATTAAGACGTACCTCTATTGGAACGTGCTCACAATCAATCACTTGTCCTTTCTTGTCCGCTAAATGCTTCGTCAGTCTTGTGATACCTCTATTTATGGTCCGGCCGCAGTAGTTGGATATGGTCTTCCGCTTGCTGCCTTCTACTGCATTACAATGTAGCCATCCAACATCTATCTCTTTCGATTTTGGTACCATTATCTAAGTCAAAAAATTAATAAGTATTAGCAAACAAAAATATATATATTATTTTCTTTTATTTGTTTCTCACTTTCTAGTATATAACTATATGAAAATAATGGTTTTTTTACTCATTTTCTTTCTTTTCTACGTGAGCAAAAGTAATCGCTCAATTTTGCTACGTAGAAAATATTTTGGCACCTCATTGATAGAATTGCTCACTTTTGCTACGTAGAAAGTAATTCTACGTAGTAAAAGTGCTGAATCTACGTAAGCAAGTGAGCAGAAGTGACTAGTGAGCAGAGCTGTAGAAGTGAGCAAGTAATTCCACTTCTTTGCTCTGTTCTTTGTTTCTCTTTACTCACTTTTGCTACGTAGTAACATAGCAAATAATTCCACCTCTTTGCTCACTTTTGCAATGTAGAAAGTAATTCTACGTAGCAAAAGTGTTGAATCTACATGAGCAAGTGAGCAGAAGTGAGCAAGTGAGCAGAGCTGCAGAAGTGAGCAAGTAATTCCACCTTCACTTTGCTTTGTTCTTAGTTACTTTTTTCTTACTTTCTCCCTCTCCTCTTTCTCTCTTATATTTTCTCTCTTTACTTTTCTTTATTTTTTTCCTCTCTTATTTTTAGCTCACTTTCTCTCTTCTTTCTTGCTTCTTTCTTTCTCACTTCTCGTTCTCTTCTTTCTCGCTTTCACTTTTCTTTATTTCTCTATTTTTTATCTTACTTTCTCCCTCTTTATTATTTTTTCTTTCTTTCCTCTTTCTCTTCTTTTTTATCTCAGAAAGAGAAAGAAAAGAGAATGAGAGAAATAAAGACGAGAGAAAGAAAAGAGAAGAGAGAAACACAATAGAGATAATCAAAGAGAGAAGAGAGGAGAGAAACGAGAGAAAGTGGGATAAAAATTAAAGAAATTTACCTCGCGACGTTGCCTTGTCGAAGACTCGAAGTGAGTAGGTCAAGAGTCGAGAGACTTGACTCGTGCGGCTCGTACTCGTGCTGCTCGTTGCGAGAATCGCGACGTCGCCTCGTCGAAGACTCGAAGTGAATAGGTCGAGACTCGTCGCAGCGTCGCCTTGTCGAAGAGAATAGGTCGAGAGTCTTGAGACTCGAAGTCGAGACTCGAGAGATAAGAGAGGGTCGTCAGCGTCACCTCGAGGTCCTTGACTACTCGAGCTCTTCTCACTTCTCCCTTATTTCTTTCTCTCATCTCTTTCTCTTCTCTCCTCTTATTTTTTCTTTTCTTTCTTTCCTCTCTCTTTCGTTCACTCTTTCTTTTCTCTTTCTTTCCTCTCTTGTGGGATCAATGGATCATTGGGTTGTGGAGTGGTTAGGACTTAGGAGTTAAGACTTAGGAGTAGTGATGGTGGTGAGGTTTGGAGGGGGGGGGGGGTATATAGCCTCCAAATCCTCCCCCTCCCATATTTAAATCATAAATAATGCCCCCCCCATATGCCATGGCTAAGATTGCATGTGCAGCCCATATGGAGGGAGGAATCCAAAGGAGAAAACAAAAAAAAAAAAGCCAAAATCCACCCCCCCACTAATACTGTTGGGTATGATTGAACCGGCAGGTACCGGGTTGTACCAGTCGATACCGGGTTGACTCGGCCGGTATGGTCTGGTACCGACCGGTTCAGTCCTATTTCGGTCCCTGTTGCTTGGCTCGGCTTGGTCCGACCAAAAACGGTACGTACCGGTATTGGCCGGGATTTGATACCTTGATCATAACATCCATAATATTAATATATTCCAAATCATAAATTTATGATTACCAATAATATAATAGCATCTATACACGTTTAGTGCCTAGGCCCGCCTAGCCCCGCGGCCCCCGCCCGATGTTACCCAATCAGAAGTCGGGAAGGAAAAAAAAACGAAAAAAATAGGGAAAAAATCGAGAAATTATTTAATAATTAGATATATGTATTCAAACTTTTTTTTAGCAATTTATCATGTATATATCATTTGGGAAAAAGATGGGAAAAAAACGAGAATAAAAACGCATAGTTCATAATTTATTCAAAAAATCCCGACTTTGTGAAAAAGTCTCGACTTATTCCCATAGCAAACGTTTGGGGAATAAGTCACAATTAAAATGCAATTTTTTCAAAAAAGTCGGCGATTTTGATAGCACTGGCCCTGCCTAGGACCGCCTAGAGGCCTGAGCCGCTTTTCTGCACCGTCTAGGACTAGGGTAGGCAGTGGGGGGACCTTCTAGCGTCGAGACGCTGCCTAAGCGACCACCTAAGTCGATTTTTAGAACATTGTGTAAACAATGTAAATATATAAAGTTTATGTTTTCTAGTTAACTAGTTATCAGTCCAATATGTATAGAATACATGTTATATACTTATATCAAGCTCTAAGCCCATAGATAAGGTGCAAATATTATATGAGTGTTCTAAAGTGTGTATCTATACTTGGTTTATGACTATTCAAATTTTCTATTAAAAAATCAATATTTCCATCAGTTCTATAAAATCACAATATTTTCACACTATCGAAATATTTTCATATCCAGATTGTCAAAATATTGACCAAAATAGAAATTTCGAACCTTCGCTCAAGTACATAGATGAAATAACACATTCACTATTTATTTTTTGTTTGCTATAATATCCAAAGATCAAAATACCGGCCAGTACGAACCGTACCGGCCGGTTCAAACCGGGAACCAGACTGAACCGCAGCGGTATTCAGTCGATGCCGATTGCGAGAATCAAATCACGTAAAAACCGGCCTGTTTGACCAAATACCGATTCGAACCAGTCGATTCGAACCGGTTCAGGGTTTTAAGCATAGTTTTGGGTGTTTTCTTCATTCCGATTTTATTTTTTTGGGCATTTTTCTTCATTCCCACATGAGGTGAAGCTCCATACTAGCTGGATTTGCAAGATTTGAAGCCAAAAATTCGGATTTGCAAGATCAAAATCACATTTGAAGGTATGTTTTCATAATTTTTTTTATTTTTCTTTTGTTTTGTTGCATTTTTCTTATGAAAAAAATCAAATAAATTGTGGTGAAAATGTTGAAATGAGCTAGATATATGCCATTAAAGCTTAGATCTATAGATTTATAAGCATCATCTCCAATTTTGCATGATCGGTTCATGCAAATTTGGGGGTTTTTCAATGTTCTTTTCTTTTTTTGTATTTTTTTCGAAAATAAACCAAATAATTGTGGTGAAAATGTTGATATGAGCCAGATCTATGCCATCAAAGCTTAGATCTATAGATATGGATATGTATTTTAGTTGCTAAACATGTTAGGAGTCTTATGACTATGAATTTGTGTTTATTATGTGAAATTGTAAAATATGACTCATGTAGTCGTGTTAGTTGTGTAACTAATGTTTGTGCAATGGTCATGAATTGTGTTTTGTAATCCCTAAGCATAATACTAGGCTAATCTAACACATACAATTTAATAACTATATCAAATTCCACAATTTAGAATCATACAGTGAATACAGTGACTTTATAACTTAAAAAGGCCGGTTCATACCTATAACGTTTACTAATAAAAAAAATCACAAACCAGTATTTTAGATTATTCTGGATTTTTTGGTTATTTTTTCAAAAAATTTTGAAACAAAAAATCAATTCACACCAGTATGGACCGGTTTAGACCGATACTGGTTCGTACCACCCGGTTCGAACCATTTTTTCTGCCTGCTAATAATTTGTCCGCGACCGGTATTTTTATCCATGATAACATCACATTTGATATCCTATAAATGGTTATTGAATTTGAACTATACATATTTGAAGATTTTATATATTTTAATTAGCCTATTTAGAGCCAATTCAAACCTACAAGGCTATAACATTTGAATTGTTACAACAACGATCTATCCAATTTATCTAATGTGTTAAAATTCATTTTCTTAATCTACTTATACATGTTTTGAATTATATATATATATATATATATATATATATATATATATATATATATATATATATAGGAAAGGAGAGCTTGGACCTGAGGTGCAGCGTCGTTGCTGCACCACAGGCATTGTTTTACCTCCCTAGAAGTTTTGGAATTTGATGAAATTTGGTGAGGGTGTTGTCTAGGATAAGATGATCACCCTCACCAATTTTTATCAAATTCCAAACCTTCTAGGGGGTTCAAATGATCGAAGCAAAATCAGCCGTCTGCAATCACCGTTAAAATTTTCAGATTTTGCTTCGACCATTTGATCCTCCTAGAAGTTTTGGAATTTGATGAAAATTGGTGAGGATGATCATCTTTCCCTAGACAACACCCTCACCAAATTTCATCAAATTCCAAAACTTCTAGGGAGGTAAACAAGCAAGAGGTGCAGCGTCGTTGCTGTATCTCGGGCGCAGGCTCCCCGCCCCATATATATATATATATATATATATATATATATATATATAGAGAGAGAGAGAGAGAGAGAAAGAGAGAGAGAAAGAGAAAGAGAGTAATGATACATTGCGGCCGATAACGTGCGGCACCTCCTTCCGGGGCATTTTGGGAATTTTTTTTTTTGGGGATTGATCACCCACCCTTGGATAGACACACAAAAAATTTCAGCCCGATCCAAGCCCTGTAGGCCGTCCAAATGTGTTGATCAAAATGACGACAAAAATGAACGACCGATAAAAGTCGATCACATTTGGACGGCCTACAGGGCTTAGATCGGGCTGAAATTTTTTGTGTGTGCTATCCAAGGGTGGGTGATCAATCTCCCAAAAAAAAAAATTCCCAAAATGCCCCGGAAGGGGGTGGCCGCACGTTACCCGGCCGCAATGTATCACTACTCTCTCTCTTGCTCTCTCTCTCTCTCTCTCTATATATATATATATATATAGAGAGAGAGAGAGAGGGAGAGAGAGAACTGATCTCATGCGATATGCTGGTTGATGCGATAATGCGATACTCAGCCCGAGCCGTCCGATCGGCGTGAATCGAACGGCACAATCCTTTCAGCCCCGGCTCAAAGGTGTAATCGTTCGATCGAATGATCGAACGGATGAGATCCGTGGAAAACATTCGAATAGAACAAAAAATCATTCGCATCAACCAGTATATATATGCGCCTTTCTTCAATCAGACGTGCGCCTTGCGCCTAGGCTCTAAGAGACCTTTGCGCCTCATGTACGGCTTGAGCCTTTCATAACACTCTCTGGACCATAAAGGCGGCTCAAGCACATAAAATGAACATGGCACAGATGAGTATTTGAGGTGGATGAGCAGATAAACTAGAAGGGATGGGGTGACAAATGAGTACATTAGATGAAGTGCAAGAGTTGCACCAATTTTGACAAAGTAAGAGAACATATTAAGATGATGTGGGCATGGATAATGAAGAGGCAGGAAGAGCTAAATTAAATAAGATGGAAGTTGTTGGAAAAGCTGTCAGCGACAACGGAGAAACGCTTAAGCAGAATGTCTGGCAATGGATTCATAAAGCCAACCTCAAATAAATGGGGCAAAGCTTGATGGTTATTATGATGATATCCTATTGCATAAACTTGATATTATCTGATAAATGGATAGAAAATTAGAAATACATGCCTATATACTCAGCTTAGTACATCTGAACTAATTTCAATGTCTTTTGGCAAGACTTTTCTCAATAAAACTCTCAATGTTGCTTATAGGTTTTGGAGTTGTTAATATTGGTACATATATGGTGGTTCATAGAACATTATATGATTATTAGAATGAAATCTGAATGTAAAATGTTAATGTATAGAGATGGGTCGGGTTACATGTACAGTCGGGTCGGGTTGTATGGTCATACATGTACATATATATTGGGCTTGAGTCCCTCAATAGAGAGCATTCTATTCCTCTCCAAACCCTAGCCGTTATTTCCTAACATGGTATCAGAGCTCTAGGGTTTCTCGCGCGACAACGGCACCCAACTCCGGCCTCTCCTCCACCCGGCAGCTCACCACCAGCTCCTCCCTCTGCCCCGGCAGCCCCCCCGACCACTCCCGCCCCCTCCCTGGCCACACCCGCCCCCTCCCCAGGCCCTCCCGCGCCCTCTCCAGCTCTCCTCCGCCACCTCCGCACACTCCCGCCCCCTCCCCAGGCCCTCCCGCACCCTCCCCAGCCCTCCTCCGCCACCTTTGCCCACTCCCGTCCCCCTCCCTCTGTCCCGACAGCCCCCCCGGCCCCACCCGCCACCTCCCCATCCCCCCACGCCCCCTTCCTCTGCCCCGACAGCGCCCCGACCACACCCGCCCCCTGCCCAGCCCCTCCCGCACCCTCCCCAGCCCTCCTCCGCCACCTCCCGCCCCCTCCCTCTGCCCCGACAGCCCCCCCCCCGGCCCCACCCGCCACCTCCCTAGCCCCCCCCGCCCCCTCCCTCTGCCCCGACAGCCCCCCCAACCACTACCGCCCCCTCTCCAGCCCCCCCCACCCGGCCACTCCCCCCCTCCCTTCCTCTACCCCGGCAGCCCCCCCTACCTCTCCCCATCACCCGCACACCTTCTCCCGGTTCCCCTCTCCTTTGAGTCTCCTCCATGGCGTCTCCTACAGTGCCGTCCGTCATTGCGATCTCTCCATCGCTGAAGGCGGTCACCTTTCAGTTGTCCTCGGCCAGCGACTGGCCTGATTAGTCGCTCACCGTCGAGGCCGTGCTCTCCAGTCGCGATCTTTGGGGTCACATCACCGGCGATGATCCTCCTCCAGCTGCCTACTCCGGCTCCTCCTTTGTCACCAGTAGTGCTGCGCCTTCTGCTGCGACTGCTACCACGGCAGCCATGGTTGCTGCTCTTACGTGGCGCCGCCACAATTAGGCCATCCGGGCGTACCTTCTGGACTCTGTTGCTAGTCCGCTCCTTGCTCCCATCGGCCGCCTTCCTACGCCGTGCGCGATGTGGGAGTATCTCCGGGACCGGTTTCTCCCGCGCGGCGGCGCACACCGGCATCAGCTTATATGTGACTCACAGTCTGCACGTCAGGGGGAGCGCACGATTAAAGACTTCTTCAGTCAGATGAGTGCATACTAGCATGAGCTGGACTCACTGATCCCAGAGCGGTGTGCTTGCCCCCGCTCCCAGGATTTCCAGTGCTACCTCGATGAGGGCCACCTGCACCAGTTCCTGGCAGCGCTTCGGCCGGACTTTGCTCTTATCGCTGCTCAGCTCCTGCACCGTGAGCCATTCCCTCGGCTAGAGGATGCTCTACTCGCCTTGGTCGATGAAGAGACCCGCCTTCAGACTCAAGGCACTTGTCCTCCTCCACTTGCTCCTAGCTCCGACACTGTCCTGGCGACCGGGTTCTCCGATGAGGCTATCTTCTGTCACTACTGTAAGGAGCCTGGACACATGAAGCGCGAATGCCCTACACGTCCTCCACGCAACCCTCGCTGGGGTCCGGATGAGAGAGCCACACGCTGGGTGTCGACTTCCCGCGACGATCGACGCGGCGGTCGAGGTGGACGGAGCTGTGGACGTGGTTCGTCCTCCTTCCGCCACTTTGGTGATACAGTGGCTACTGTAGAGGCTTCGACGCTCCCCACTACTACCACAGCACCTTCTCAGCCTGAGCCGGACCGTCTTCAGCGCCTCGAGGAGCTCCTTCTTCGCCACCTAGCCTCCACCGGCTCCGCGACTGCTCACGGCTTTTCTGCCACCTCTGGTACTACTGCTCCATGGATCTTCGATTCGGGTGCCTCCTGTCACCTCACCTTTGACTCCACTGTCCTCACGGACTGTTCTCCCATTACCACCCACCAGGAGGTTCGCACTGCGGATGGGACTCTCGTCCCTATTCCGCAATGTGGATCCATCACTACCACCTCTGACCCTTCTGGTCGCCTGACCCTACCCCATATCCATCATGCCCCCCGTCTTAACATTAATCTAATCTCTATCAGTTCTCTTTGCGACTCTGGCCTGACTGTCACCTTCACCCCTTCTTTTGTGTTGTGTAGGATTCGCGGACGGGTCAGAGGATTGGGCTGGGCCGTAGAGCAGGAGGACTTTACCAGCTGGACCATCTACATGTGTCTTCCGTTCCTGTTGCGTCTGTTATGTCTGTTACCTCTGATGCCGACCTGTGGCACAGAAGGTTAGGTCATATATCGAGTGATCGACTTAAAAGCGTATTCCGTTCGGGCGCTTTGGGTCGAGCGTCCTTCTCCCTCCTCTCTGTTTGTATGGGTTGTAGACTGGCAAAGCATCTAGCTCTTTTATTCTCTGCTAGTGCTTCCCAGTCTGATGCTTTATTTGATTTAGTCCATTCAGACATTTGGGGTCCTGCTCCTGTTGCATCTATTTCGGGTTACATGTATTATGTGTGCTTTATCGATGACTATTCTAGGTGCACCTGAGTTTATCTTATATGTCATAGATCTGAAGTACCTCACATCTTTAGGAGATTCACCACTATGATACACACTCAGTTTGGTCGGCGCATCAAGACCTTTCGATTTGATTGTGCCAAGGAGTATCTCGTCTCTGAGATGCGTGAGATTCTTCAGTCTCACGGCACTCTTCACCAGCAGTCCTGTCCCCACACCCATGAGCAGAACGGCGTTGCCGAACGCAAGCATCGTCATGTCCTTGAGACTGCACGAGCCTTGTTTCTCTCTGCGTCTGTTCCTCACTCCTACTGGGCTGAAGCTGTCATGACGGCTGTCCACCTCATCAATATCACTCCGTCGTCTGCTTTGTCCGGTGTCACCCCATATGAGCGCCTCCACTCCAGCCCACCTGACTACTCTCTTTTTCGCACGTTTGGCTGCACGTGCTTCGTTCTTCTTCCTCCCCATGAGCGCACCAAACTCTCTGCGAGGTCTGTTAGGTGTGTTCACTTGGGGCTCAGTCGGGAGCACAAGGGGTATCGATATTACGATCCCTTGGCTCGCCGGATCCGTGTTTCCCGCCACGTTTCCTTTGTTGAGGATGTCCCGTACTTTTCCCCTGAGTCTCGGGATCTTTCCTTGCCTCCTGCGTCACCCTCCTCGCCTTCATCACATCTCCACATCCACGTTCTACCCCCGTTCTCTGTTGTCCCATCCACGCCTACTTCACCTCCTTTTTTCCTCCACCTCCACCACCGCCACCACCTCCTCCGTCTTCCTCAATACCTCCCCCACCACCTGTTACTCGTGTCTATGTTCATCGGTTTGCAGCTCCTCCTCCAGAGTCGGTTCACACTGGTACTCCCTCGTCTGATGCTGCTGCCCCCTCCTCCCCGGTCGTGGATCCTGCTCCTGTTCGGCGCTACCCAGCGCGCGAACATCACCCTCCTGACAGATATGACTATTTTCCTGACAGGTTTGGCTACTCTGCCTTTCCCTCTGACTCTCCTGACTCCTCTGGCTACTCTGTCATTGCCTCTTATTCGCCATCTTATAAGGCTTTTCTTACTGCTATACACACCCACCGGGAGCCCCAATCGTACCGTGAGGCAGCTTTACATCCAGAGTGGCGGCAGGCCATGTCAGTTGAGCTTGAGGCTTTTCAGCGGACCCAGACATGGGATTTGGTGCCTTGTCCCTCAGGTGTGGTGCTTGTTAGCTGCAAGTGGATATTCAAGGTCAAGACTCGACCTGACGGATCCATTGAGCGGCACAAGGCTCGCCTCGTTGCTCGTGGCTTCTCCCTGGAGTATGGGATTGATTACGAGCAGACGTCTGCTCCAGTTGCTCGGATGACTACTGTGCGCACCCTCTTAGCTGTGGCAACTGCTCGAGGGTGGCCTCTCTATCAGATGGATGTCACCAATGCGTTCCTCCACGGTGACCTCTCCGAGGAAGTCTACATGGCTCCTCCTCCGGGCGTTTCAATTCCTCCAGGGCACTTGTGTCATTTGCACCGAGCCATCTATGGGCTCAAGCAGGCTCCTCGTGCCTGGTTTGAGCGATTCTGCAGTGCAGTCCTGGCCGCCGAGTTTGTTGAGCGCCTCTCCGACTATGCCATGTTCACTCGCTCCTCCAGTCAGGGTATTGCAGTTCTTCTCTATGTGGATGATATGATCATCACCGGGGATGACAGTGCCACCATAGCATCCCTTCAGCGTCACCTCCAGAGTCAGTCTGAGATAAAGATCTGAGCTCTCTTCGCTACTTTTTGGGCCTCGAGATTGCCTGGTCAGCTCGTGGTCTGTTGGTCTCCCAGCAAAAGTACATCTCCGATATCTTTGTTGATGCTGCTCTTACTGACTCTCACACTGCTGATACACCCATGGAGCTCAATTTGAAGCTTCTACCTACAGATGGTGAGCCGCTCCAGGATGTCTCCCGCTACCAGAGGCTGGTTGGGATGCTCTTCTACCTCACTATGACCCGGCCAGACATTGCCCATGCTGTTGGCATTGTCAGTCAGTTTGTTCAGGCTCCACGTTCAGTTCACTATCCAGCTGTCCTTCAGATTATCCGCTACCTCCGAGGCACCGTCATCCGCTCACTACTGTTTCCCTCCACCTCTCCGTTGGTGTTGCGTGCCTACTCCGATGCAGATTGGGCAGGAGATGTAGCCACTCGCCGCTCTACTACAGGATACTGTGTGTTTCTGGGTGACTCGCTTATTTCGTGGCGCAGCAAGAAACAGGAGTCTGTTGCTCGCTCCAGCACCAAAGCCGAATACAGGGCTATGGCTTCCACCACTGCAGAGATTGTCTAGCTTCGCCGCCTTCTGCTCGACTTGGGAGTTATGTTATCCGGGCCCACGCCTCTCTTCTGTGACAACCGGAGTGCTATTCAGATTGCTAGCACCCAGTCTTCCACGAGCGAACAAAACATATTGAGGTTGATTGTCATTATATTCGCCAGGAGTTTCTCGACCACACCATCTCCTTGCCATTCATTCCATTATCGGAGCAGACGGTTGATTTTCTGACGAAGCCCCTTACGATTGCTCGCTTCCGGCACTTTATCGGCAAACTCTCGGTTCATGATCCACCGTGAGTTTGAGGGGGAGTGTTAATGTATAGAGATGGGTCGGGTTACATGTACAGTTGGGTCGGGTTGTATGGTCATACATGTATATATATATTGGGCTTGAGTCCCTCAATAGAGAGCATTCTATTCCTCTCCAAACCCTAGCCGTCATCTCCTAACATAAAATACTCTTAACTGTTCTTGATTTAAGAAAAAAAAAATCTATATAGCATATCAATGGTGTACTTATTGACGATGGCGGACATCCTCATTGCCAGTGATGTAAATGTCAGCATGGGAAGAGTATAATTCTGTGTATCTGGCCAACTTGGTTGATGATAACTGGTACTAAGACTCGAAGATTGAATAATATGCAAGTCAATGAACGAATCATAAAACATATGGACAGCCTTTTTGCTCCATATTAGCATGGCATGAAACTTTAATGCAAAATAATAGAGAAATTAAAAAGGATCAGTATGTGTGATCTTTCTACCATGTCCACTCTAGGAGATGTGCTTTCACATTGTTCATTCAGATAGACATATTTATTTCTAATATTTTCCCCCTATATTACTATTCATTCATGCGATTTGAATTAAAATATTTTTTTGTGCTGTTCAATGTGTACTTGTTTATTACCTATTTTGGATATTTCAAATCTTGATCCATCTAATTTGTACTTTTCTCTATGACCTCCTTGTTTATAAGGGAAGATCTGACCTGTTCCATTTGTTTCTCACATTTGTTCCCCAGTACTCAAGAAATCATGATACATGTGTTGAATCCTTGACTGTTGAATGACCGAGTCTTCTGTGTTTTTAACATTATTGAATTGCTTTCACATGGAAGGGTATAAATCATTGAACTGACATTTTTTATTTCTTGCAGTTACTGGGAAGATATCAACCAAGATTGATGTTTATGCATTTGGTATGATTTTAATGGAGCTAATTTCCGGTAGGAAAGCATTAGATGAGTCCCTTCCTGATGAGGAAACCAATCTGGCAACATGCTTCCGTAGAAATCTCCTCAATAAGGACAAGTTTATGAGGTACGTGGACCCCACTCTTGATCTTGATGAGGAAGCTTGCAGCAGCATGTCCTATGTAGCAGAGCTCGCACACCACTGTACTGCCCGTGAGCCTAATCAGAGACCTGACATGGGCCATGCTGTTAATGTTCTAGCTCCCTTAGTAGAGAAATGGAAGCCCAGCAGTTGCGACGACGGAGATACCTGGGAGGAGTCGAGCATGAGCCTTAACCGGAGGCTTGAAAAATGGCAATTCGATGATGGTGCTTCAATGATGGACTCGCTCAGTACGTACAAGGGAAGTCAAAGCACAAAGATTGATGAGTAGAATCTTTAACAGCAAGTGCGGAAATCTTTTGGGTCCGACGGTAGAGTTTTAGTGAGAAAGAGACCTCTTGTAATGTTCACTTGACGGACATTTTGGAAGCCATGAGACTGCTTCATATTATACACCTAATCCCTGCTTCAAAGGATAGTTGTAGAAACCCACTTCAAAGGATCGTTAAATTTCGAACTGTGAAAAAAAGTGAATAGAGAGGATGTAGGTGAATGCTAAGTGGTTGATGTAAGAAAAAAGAGTATTGTATCCTGGCTGTTTCCAGTATATTTCCGTGGCTGATCCTATTCTAACCCTTTATCCTTTTGCAAGTTGTGTATAGTACAAGCTCGGAAGGATGCACACTGAGGTAGCTTTTCAGATAAAAGAATAAAGAGGGGGTTTTCTTTCAATGTAATGTTAGTTTAAAAATATTATTATAATGGCAGGCGGTCAAAAGGTATTTTTCAAAAGTTTTTTTTTTTTTTTTTTGGTATTCATCAAATGGGAGATCACAACCTGATCTCCAAGAGGCGCCACATGCCGGTGCAAACACTGCAAACCCACCATCCGACGGATACCACCGCCACCAATGGCGGAAACAAGACCGCCACCAGGCAGGGGAAGTCGCTAACACCAGCACTCAGCAACACACAACGGACTAAATACACAACTCCGCTCACTGACGGAGACATCATAGTTCCCAAAAACAAGGAAGAACTAGAGTAGGAAAACAAAACAAAACAAACCACAAAAATATAACCAAAATACCAGGTGATCCACCGCCACCAACTCCGGCAGCCCGGCCAAGATGAGGGAGTTGTAGTAGCCCCACCCTTCTGCCGGCAAACGCCACCGCCACTAAAGCAACGGGACCCACGTTCCGTCGAGATCTGGAAATCCTCCAACTCCAACAAGTCCGGGGCCAGATCTAACCCTCCGGCGATAGATCCGTGCTCCCGACATCGAGTGGAGGCCGCTGCCCGAGCAAGGATCGCCACACAACGCCGTCAAGACGAGCACAAAAAGCCAGCTGCCTGGAGTAGCCTCTATCTACAAGGGAAAGGAGAGAGGGCCAGATCCCATCCCGTAGACTCCCCACCACGAGGTCCTAGCCTCCCCAGAGCCATCGCTGGTGTCTGAGGAGGCCAAGATCGGATCGACGAAACCCTAGGTCGAAAAGGGGGAAAGGCCAAGCCCTAGGTCAGAGGGCTTAATGGACGCATTTTTCAAAAAGTTGACATTGGACAACCATCCGCTAAGAGCGAGATGGTCCCATAAAGCGCCCCAACATGTTGGCTATCATTCTTCTTTTCATGTCTAGTGAAACCAACATTTGGATTACCAGTTTCTTAATGAGGTTTTACGTATTCGTCTGAAATATGTGTAAGTTGGAATCTCAAATGACTTCTTTATATAAATGAAAGGCTTTCACTGTATAGCTAAGACGAGAATCGCTCTTGCAACCTTTTGTATCTTATGTAAATGCTGATATATAGGATATCGGTTTTCATATATATGATTTTTTTTTTGAGAAATCCCTCTCAGTGAATGAGGGGGGGTTCGGCCTAGACCCCTACCAGTACATTAATCAAAAGGAAAAATACAAGGCAACTCAGGTTACGAAAAACCAAAAACAACAAAAGCAAAAGAAAAATCAAAAGAGGTTACAAATGATGTTATCTAATTGCACAAAATTCTGACCCTGCAAAACTGCTTTCCACTGAATCAACCGCCTCTTGACGGATTCTTTAACCATATCTCTGGTCATTGTCTTCTGACGAAAAATCTTGTTGTTCCTCACTATCCATATGCTCTAGCACACCGCTATAACCACAAAATCCCAGCTGTTGCGTATTCTTCTTTTGATCCGCTTCTCTCTCCAGACCGTCCACATAGAGAAAACTGACCCAGGCGTCCCTCGGATATTCAACTCATTCTTCAGGTGATCCCAAAGGCCTTTAGAGAACGGACAGTGGATAAAAAGATGGTTAACGTCTTCCCTACCGTGTCTACAGAGAACACAAGATGTGTCCGCAATGCTTTTGTTACCGCGTCGAAGAAGATTGGTTCTGGTCAGCAGCTTCTTCTTGATCATTAACCACATGAAGATACGGATCTTCAAGGGGACTCTAGTCTTCCACAAGGAGGCAGCAACCAAGCAAATAATGCCTCCCCTGTTAATAAAATTATAGAAAGATTCGTGGTGAACTTGTCTGTAGATGTCAGTCTCCATTTAGCCTCATCCTCTGCTTCATTGATCGAAATAAGTTGTAGTAGATCCATCAGCTCTCTAACTTGATATTGCAAGTAAACAGGAATAGATCTGCGGAACTTAATATCCCAAACTGTGTTGTTGTTGCGGACCAAGCATTGCGACCGGACAGAGCAATTCTTATTCCACGCTAGCTCATAGAGATCTGGGTACCAGTTCTTCAGCAATCCCTTCACCAGCCATCTATCCTCCCAGAAGCAAGTCGATCTCCCATTCCTCACCCGCAGATTAATACCAAATTTATAAATATGGCCTATTTTCTGAATACCGCTCCAAAAAGGAGAAATCTTACCTGAAGCTCTACTGCAAAGGTTTAAATCTCTTAAAGTATCTGCCACGAATCACCGAACTCCAGTTGTTACCTTGATCTTGTTGAAGCCTCCACCACCATTTCCCCAAGAGTGCTTTGTTATGATCTGCGAGATTAATGACTCCCAAACCTCCTTCTTCCTTAGACTTACAAACGGTGCCCCAATTTGCCAGGTGGTATGTCTTCACGTTGGCATCAGCACCCTTCTATAAGAAACTAATCTGAATGGAGTCTATTTTCTTAATAACCCACTTTAGCATGAGATAGAACGAAATGTGATAAGAAGGAATAAGCGTTAAACACTACGTGAAAAATGGTAGAAAGCTACAGTTTTGCGGCTCCATCACCGACGGTCATTAACCGTCGTATAAAACACGGGTTTAACGACGGACTAAAACAGTCGTTTTTTGCGTACAATTAAAAGACAGTTTGTAGCCGTCGGATTGCTATCTTTACGACGGTTTAAAACCGACGTTTTGAGCTGATATTAATTTTGGTTTATGATTCCAACCCTAACCACTGCCGCCCCCAATTTTGTTTTCCCTCCCTCTTCCCTCCGTTCTCCCCCCTCCATCTCCTCGGAGAAATCAACTCCTTGGACGGACTGCTTCTGCCTGACGTCGTTGAGGCCGTCGTTGCCCCCTCCTCCTCGGACAATCGCTGCCCGCTCCTCCGCGAACCACCGCTGCCCCTCCTCCCCGAACCACCGCTACTCGGTTCGACTCTGTTGTCTCTCTCTCTCTCTCTCTCTCTCTCTCTCTCTCTCTCTCTCTCAAATGCAAAGAGGCAATTGAATCTGTTGTTCAGGATTGTTGTTTTTGGAAGAACTTTTTAGGGATTGGTTTAGTTTTTTTTTTTAAGATCTGTTCGGGACCTTATATAGTTCATCATCAATGACGTGGGTTGTTTCCTTGAATAGCTGATTATTTGAGGTATTTAGTGATCTCCTACTTCTGATTGCATCCCATTTGATATATCTGATGCTTATTATTAATTTTTTTTGGGTAAGTATGTTGATGGTTATTTCATTATATGATATTTGTGTAAGTGCCAACTAGGTGAGTTGTTAAAGCCTTTGGGAGTCGATACCCGAGACCTAGGCTGCCTTAACCCTCCCTAAAACAAGAGATACTGAGGGGTTCTCAAAAAAATTATAAATTTATATGATGTTTGATCCTGTTAAAAGCATATTGTGTATCTTAAGCTAGTTTCTTGCTTTTAATTTTGTAGTTAATTGAAGTACTTGGTTCTATTCATTGACGATATATAAGGGGATGCCCATGCAAAGATTTACGAGTTTTGAAATTTATATTTTAGAATGTGTGCATTTACATGAACTTTTAACTTGTAACCAACAAGGTTGTGTATTACGTGCGGCATGTTGGGATTGTGCCCTACGACTAGTGCTCATTAATGTCATAATAATAAAATGGGTTTTAGTCTTTGAAAATAGTAGGGACATATTATAGGTATTTATTGTATTATGTAGTTCATCAGATGGATAACCATTATAATTAAAGGTTTGAGAATTCAAATTCAGGTTCAGTTGGGGGAAAAAATAAATAGGTTCAATCTGTTCGGTTGATCAAGGTTCGAGATTGGTCTCTTTTCTTTGAAATCTGCTCGGGATTGGTTTAGGTTTCTAAATATTCATGTCTTTTTTGTTATCTGGATTCTTTATTTGCTATATTGCTACTATTCTAAATAAATTCTAGGTCATCGTCAATCATTATGTTTTCTTTAAAAAAAATTTGGCATGGGCCATCTGGACAACATGAGCAAATGGAATCTCTAATCCTTGTGTAGATAATTATGTAGCCTAGTTTGTGTTAGGTTGTCCTTCTATGATTCATTAAGCTTCAAAATGTTTACATAAACCTTTGAAATATCATGCTGAAATTTAGAATATTTAATATGTGCTCAACTTTAATGCATTAACTTTGGAAATATAGCTTGTGTGATTGTATTGATCCTATTGTGGTATACTATAAATTAAAGATATTAGTAGCAGAGGAGATTGATTATTGAATGTAACCTGGGCCTAGTAGTCACCACTTTGTAGGTTGTTAACTTTCTTAGTAAAAAATTTGTTGCATAATTAATTTCCTTCTAAAGAATAATAGATCGTTATCTTAGTAGATCTTTTGTAGTAATGACTAATGCTGAATGCAATAAGACTTCACATAATGTAATATTTGATCATAGTAATTGAGTGGCAGTATGAGAAATTGACATCATCGCAAAAAAATCATAGAATTGGTTACCCATGAACATGAGTAAGTTGCTATTCATGAAGCTTCATATCACTCGATTCGAGAGCTTGTGCAGATCGCATTTCCTTTGATACTTGGGTCTGTAGGGATATCTTGTATCTTCGAGAGGTCTCTGTATGAAATATTATGTTTTAGTTGGATACCATATAGTTCAACTTCATATATTTTGAATGACTAGTCATAAGGGGCCTTTGATGTGTTGCTTAAAGTATAAGCAGAGGGCCTTGCAGTTCATGGTGTATTACTATTAATAGAAATTAAAGACTATTTTTTTAAATATTATTCAAATTGTAATTTGTCACTGTCATGATCCTATGCTATCAATTTTTGCCATCAAGGTTAGCGCATTCTAAACCTTCTAGGACATCAAATATTACAATCTTTATCCATCGTATATTTTTATTCATTAACTTTTATTATATATTTGATGCCTTTAGAAGTTTTAGAATATGCCACAAAATAATTTATGGCTCTTTTTTTTTTATACAGATAATGTCTTCAATACCCCCAAACAAAGAATGGATGAATGCAAAGAGGTGGACAGAAGAATATATACATGGCGTTGACTTATTCCTCCAATTCACAAAGGATTCATTAGGGGATGATGACTGGTATTGTTGCCCCTGTATTAAATGTCGTAACTTGAAGGAAAAGAAAACATCAAAAGTCATCAGGGAACATTTGATATGTGATGGTATAGATAAGTCATATATACAAGATATGGTTTCAACATGGAGAACCATTTCCCGAACGACGTCATGCAAAAGATGTGACTGGTACATCATCTACGTCTCCACATAATGAAGATGTGTTCCCAAGAATGGTCGATATGGTGAATGACACATTTGGATGTGTTTATTCTGACGACCTGGATGAATGCTTGAATGAAAATCTTGATGAAAGTGAGGCCCCATATCAGGTTGATGGCAGACAAGATGCTGGTTATAATAAGTTGATGGAGGATGCCATTCAGCCACTATATCCCTTGTGTCGAAGTGAGCATACCATATTATCAGTGACTGTTGAATTATTAAACATTCGACAGAGGGGGAAAATTGTCAGAGAATAAATGCAAAACCCCCACACGACTGGAAGACGGGGAGCAACGTGTAGGGCAGAGGAGCTGGTAAGAGTCAATAACTGTGAATATTTGATAAAATTTTTATTGTTTGTATTAAAAATATATAACTTTAATCTTTTGTAGATGAAGAACAATCCCGATAGTTTAATGGATAGAACGGCATTATACCTCGCGACGCATACTAGGAAGGACGGGACAACTCTCACTTCTACTTCTAGCCAACACTTTATACTAATAAAATCAATATATTATTAATCTATTTTCATTATTACCCAATTCATTATCCAACTAAAATAATATCTTTTTTTGAAGATCGAGATCAGAAGAATTATTAGTGAGGATCCTTCTAGCAAATTGAGAGATTTAGATCATGATCCGATTGCACAGGTTTGTAATGAATTTAAATATATATTCATACAACTGTATGGAAAGAATCGATATATTACTTCCCAACTCTTACTTTTGTAAAACCTGAAAGGTCGTGGGCCGTGATAGCCGAGGACGTGTGAAAGGCATGGGTACGGGTGTCTCTAAAACCACTATTAAGGCTTCGACTGGATGCAAGGAGCGACTTAAGTGCAAAGAAACTGAGTTTAAGAAACTTCAACAGATGGGTGCTCAGGTTGTGAATAAAAAAGGATCACCGACGGTCAACAACCAGAGAGCACACGCCCATACCGGCAATAGTTCGCAGGTAATTCAAATTTGAGCTTCTATGTACAATGTTAGTATTAACATTAGGTTTTGAAAGCAAATCTGATGTTCATTTGGGAAAAAAATTGCCCCGAAATGGGACAAATTTGATCTTTGTTTAACTAGTTTTGGAAATAGATATTTTCATTGCCACTGTGCTTCACATTGTCTACATTTGCCTGACCAGAAGATATGACGAATAACCAAGGTAATTCATAATGCAAAAGCTAAGAAAAAGAGAGTATGCCAAAGGTCTCTAAGACAAATAAAGTTAAACGGGTCTGAACTTCAATTAGTTACAATAGCTACCAAACCCTACACGACTTTGACCCAAATCATCTCTTTCAGGTTTGGTTGGCGTGGAATTTGATCAAAACGGACTTGGAATGGCCACACCAAATTGACCACTTTTCAGTTTTAGGGAGAATTTAGCTCAGCTAGGCCCAAATCTAAATCAATTCAACCAAAACGATTAGGGTTAAATCAACCAACAGCGCATGAGACAAAACCAAGGGCACGACTAATGTTGACGTATAATTGTGCTTATGGCATTATGTGCATAATGGAATGACCCAACAACAAAGAGTATGAATGATGGTCTCATGCAGTCTCAGATTTAGAGTTCATAAAGCTGATCAGTTTTCATTAGTTGATGTTCTTTCAATACACCTGATTAATGATGACACATTCTTCATGCAGCAGGGGGGTGAAAACTTTGCCCAAATGTAGTTTTCATTAGTGCCTTGTTTCTACATATGACATCAGAGGGTAACAACTTTGCCAAAACTGTTGAAGTGATTTTTATTTTTATTTTTTTGAAGGGGCCAAGTGGGTAGTACATCACCTGTTTGTGTTCCTGCACAAGATATACCCCCACAGATGGATAGTACATCACCTGGTTGGGCAGAGGGTACAACCCCTCGGGTTGGGCATGGGTTATGATGTTTTACAAGGATAAAGTGTCACGCCCCAGAAATCTGAAGACCGATCCCTGGGGTGTGAAATGAGAAAAAGATGGGATTTTGGGTCTGGTCAATTGATTACACCAATTTGGGTTCTCACAGGGCTTCTTCTACGCTCTCTAATATGAAAAACAAGGAGGAGGGAGAAACAAGAGGGGAATCTTTTAAATTTGATTTTTTGAAAAACATTTTTATTAAAAAGGAAAGAAGAGAAATATCAATAGAGATAAGACATTATCTAATCAGCTCGACCTTCAAAAGTCCTATCCTTTCAGTATGTGTGACCTGTCGGTGCCACTACATACTGATATGAGTCTATCTGAGGGAGCAAGAGGCTCAAGCCTCCTACGGCTAGCCACGTAGTCTCATCTACTCCCTAACACTCAGGTGCACCAGTATAGGGTTCCTATCTACAGGGTTAATCAATTTAGTCATTTATATGCACTTATATTTTCATCATGATCTATCCTAAGCTTAGGGCTTTGAGGAGAGGCCTACCCAAAAGAATTCAGCTGGAACCATTGCAACTACAACCATAGAATACTAACTAACTAATAAGAACTCTTATTCCAATACAATTACAATGTCTGAAGAGAAAAGACTACAAGATTGACGTACTAAGCCGAAAGGTAACACTGCAACTCTAACTCCGCCTCTGGACTCCTACTGCTACTCCTGAGCCTCCGGACCTGCAACTGAGCCTACTCGTGGGAAAGAGTAGCCCCCAATAGAAAATTGGAAGATTAGCCAAATTAATGGCTAGTGACATTCTAATAGTCTTTAATAATATGAGACAACTAATCTTAATAAATTAAGATAAGATCTATCAGTTCTAGTAGAATCAAAGTTTGCAGAAATGATACCTAAACCTATCAGTAGTCTATATTCACATGCAATTCCTACTGTCACTAGGTTATCTAACATGAAGTCCATTCAATGTTCTACAGCATTAAAGAACAAATTAAATAAAACGTTCAGATAAAGTCACGAAGTCATCATATAAACAGTCACTCAATTCTAAATTCATATATAAATAAAACACACACTATCAAAATGTGAACCCCGGATATTTTATTCATCCTGCCCCCGGTCGGGCATTACTATAGGGCCTTTTATTTCGATGTAGAGGGCCAACTCTCTCGCCGTGCATCCACCAACACCATGCACAAATCACCCAGATGATTATAAGGGGTTTCCTGTCTTTCACGGTGGAGCTCTACCGCCCAACTTGCTTTACTATGGGGACTTCAACTCCCCGGGACAGGGTTGCTAGGCCAATCCCTACTCGAGGGCACCTCCTATTGGCTTTACCACAACCCTTGCCCGTGACCCCTAACCTACTTAACTTCGGTTGTACGCGTAGGGTGGTTCACGGCCCTTGCGCGCACGGGGTCCCTACCTTCTAACCAGGTAGATTCTCATATAACATCTTTCAATATATATACTGAAGCTAACAAAGGTATATTTAATGCTTAACAATTTTCAACAATTTACCCCTGATCCCGTACTGCTCTCGCAACCCATACGACATAATAAATCAATAAAGTAAGACACTCATCCCAATGACCCGTGTGCTAGGGTTGCCGTACTCCTCTCAGGAGGGTGGGCTCCGATAATTATTAGTTATTCAATTTATTATTTAATTTAAAGGAATCCTAATTACGGTGTCCATACAATCAAAAGCAATCATTATTATTATTTTATTAATATTTTAAGCATGCGTCGCCGGACTCGCGACTCCGCATGCAAGGCGGGGTCCACTTGACCACATGCGACGATGCCCGGCGGGGCCCGCATGCAGTGTCATGGACACCTACCCTTAGTCATTCTCATTTCCCACTATTAAAGACCACGCAAGGGTAGTAGATGTCACCTGGTTGTCGATCGCACACGACTCCGGCTTACTAGTTGCTTCTGATCCGTCTTCGCTGGATCACCACGATCAAGGTCTGATAATAACCACAGCTCCGTATCACAACTCTATCGATTAAAACAAAAGAATCTACGATGAGGGTTCTATGCTAAGGATAATCGGTCGCCCTCGATAGGGGACCAATATTGAGTCAACAGTACGCAAATCCGTGCGACTGAAGAAGTCGAACCTAAACAATACTAGGTCAAACAAGTAATTAGAAGCTAAACCTACTCATCGAATCGGGCTTGAAGAACCCTTTCCGATGGTTCCAGTTTCGCTGGAATCCGACTTCGGTCGGATTGTTTCGGGTCAAACCACGTAGAACCGGTGAAATCGATCATATAGTTAGGTCACTAGGGTAGAAGAGGTTCTGGGGTTATCTTCTAGGTTTAATAGGTGGGACTCAATATTCTGAGCACAATGCCGCTGGTTTCGTCCGAATCCGAGTTCGGACGATGAAACGGCGGTCAAACCACGGTACCGCGATAAGATTTGGTCTAAGGATAAAACAGGGGATTAAACAGTACAATTACTATAATAAACTATGGCCAACAGGTAGTATTTTCCGATCCGGTCGAAATGGTGCTGGTTTCGTCCAATTCCGAGTTTGGACGGAGAAATGGCAGTCGAACCAAAATCGACTAGTTCACGGGTCTGGTTCAGGTGAACCAGACCGGTTCACTGTGTGGCTCGGGTCAAGTCTGTGAGGTCAGGTCGAGTCTGCAAACGTCGGGTCGGGTTTGTAGTGGAAGGTCGGGTCTGGGGTTAATTTACACTAACAGGGGAAATTACCTATTTGCCCCCCCCATGATCATCTTCTCCACGAGTTCACGAGACCAGCCGGGCCGGTTCCTGCACGTCGGCGATCGGCGGGAGGGGCGGCCTGGAGCGCCGGCGAGCGCTCGACCGGCCTCTCCCGCACCACCCCCACAGAGGAGGCGCAGTGGGAGGCGGCCGGAGCGGCCGTCGGAGCCCAAGAGCTCGGCCGGAGGGGTTCACATGGGGGCTTGGTCGGAGGTCGGAGGTCGCCGGGGAGGGGCTCGGTTGTGGCGGCGGTGTCCGCCCGTGCGGGCCGCGGCAAGGGAGAAGGAAGGGTCGGGGGTCGCGGGGTCGGGTCGCGGAGGGGATGAGAGGATGAGAGGGGGCTGACCTGGGGGTGCCGGCGTGCTCGCCGGGGCTCCGACGAGGGGCGGGTCGGCTGCTCCATCTCCCTCGATCTCTTCTCCTTCTCTCTCTGTCTCCCGTTCTTTCTCTATCTCGTTCTGCATCCTGTTCTCTCTCTCTCTCCTCTCGTTCTGCATCCCGTTCTCTCTCTCTCTCCTCTCGTTCTCTCTCTATTTCTCTCCCTCTCTCTCGGTTCATATATAAAGGGGGGAGGCTGTTGTGATAAGGGTTGGGGGATAGGGTCGGTTAAGACCTTCCTAATAAGGGGGAGGGGATAAAGGTATGAAAGATTGGGATATATCATCCCAAATCCTGACTGATTATTCCCATACGAATTTTGAATTTTAAATAAATGGGGAGGGAGGTCAAGAGACCTTAAACTATGCTAGGAGACTGGGAGGCAGGCTCCAGGGCTGGTCGGGCTCGGTCCCGAGCCCTGAACCGGGCTCGGTTGGAATCCGGGTGTGATTCGTCCACTAACTGAGTTAAAAAGAATAATCACCCGTAACTATCAAATCGGAAGTCGGAATAGGGCCCGAGAGGATTCGTTGGAAAGGTCTCATCAACGCAAACACGTTAGCGCTTGGTACATAATTTTCTGACTTCTGGATCTCCCGAAAAGAAGAAAAGACTCCAAAACTCAAAATAGCAATAACTATTCACCCGGGTGTCGGATCGACCCTAACTTAGGCTCATTGGAAGGTTCTCTCAGATCCCCATCTAACGTATTCTGTTTCGTTATGATCCAATCACCCGATCTCTTGCAAGAAACAAAACAGTTACAACTATCGACCAATTATCGTTTTTCTAGGGTTTACCTGCCGGGCTGCCGAAACTGGCTGCGCATACACATGATCGTTGCACGGAACACACCATCATGACATGCTCGAAGTTATAGAGAATGTGAACGTAAAACATCCCATAGGTTTATGATCCATTTATTGGGAAAAAGCCCAAAGAAAATGTCTGGCTGTAAAAAGACGAAACTAGCCATTGAGGATTTCTATTATTCTCAAATCTAACACCACAGGTGTTACATAAAGATTAGAGATCCCAAGTGGCAAAGTACTTGCCTCCCGTTCGGCAGGTGGTGGTATCGAACCTTTATTTGGCGGACTTATCTCTCGCCTTTATGCCAGGTTTATCTGTCATATTTGGGGGAGGAGCTATTTTGGGAGGATCTCAACAAGGGTATTCCAACGGTCCCCCATCTCTATTTTCACCCATGAATATGCAAAATGGGGTGGACAAATCCTCCCCATCTCCTATGGCGGTTGGCCAAACACTCACCTTTAATGAGGGGGAGGATGGGTGCATTGTTGGAGGTAGTTCAACCCCCCCCCCCCCCCCCCCCCCGCGACAAAAGCTAAGGGGGATGAGGGGCTCATTGGAGATGCTCTAACCCTTATCTATTTTATGCTCTAAGCACTAACAAGCAATGTACTAACCGCGAGTTCCCTTCAATACTAATAATTGGCATTTCATTTCTGAGGATCATACTAACATGGAATATACTTGCTAATCAGTTTTGTTATTTGAAGGCGTCACAACAACTGAATTCGCCACCAATACGGACTAGTGTGTGTTTGTTAAAGAATTTTCAGAAGATGATCGTTGCTGTAGGAAAGGTCATTGGCGTCGCTCCGGGTTGAACATCTGAGAGTTTTGAAGTTGAGATTGTACTAGAAGAAATATTGGATCCCTCTACTCCTTTGTTTGATGGGGGAGGCGCTACAATGGGAGATCACATACTGGGAGAGATCATAGTGTGGCCGTCGAACATTGTGTCTTACATATCTTCCTAGTGTTGGCTTTTGTATGTGATGCATCATTTTTTAAACATGGTTTATAGAAGTTCAATAGTTCCTTTTTGGACATATGATAGTTGTAATGTCTACTTATAAAGATGTTTGTTAATCTGTGATGGATGTGGGGTAAATGTGTTGACTATTATGTTTGGTTTTGTTGTAATGTCCATATTTGTTGTCCTCTAAATTCAATTACAATATCTGTTGAGGCTTGTTTTATTCACAATGACTACTATTCTCTACACAGATAGAAGTTGTATAAGTCACTGACAACACAAATGATTTATGGCTTGTGTTACTTCAGAACTCAAGCTTTCTACCTTTTTTTTTTTTACCTACGAGTAATTTAACGACAGCTTATAACCGTCGTTTATTAAATGACCGTTTACAACCGTCGTTTAATAAAATTTGACAGTAAATTTGTACGACTGCTATAGCTTGTCATTGGATACATTAACGATAGCTTTCGACCGTCTCTAATTACGACGATTACCAGCCGTCATTATTTGCAACATTAAAACGACGGCTTTGACGACGGCTATAAGCCATCGTTTTCAATTTACGACGCCCTGAAAAACGACGGTCTTCGCGACGGCTTTAAGCCGTCGTATTATTTATTAACGACGGATTTTGGCCGTCGTATTTCACTGTTATGACATAGTGAAAACTGCATTAACCAAAGTTAACCTGCCTCCCAGGGAGAGGCTCTTACCTTTCCAGCCCTCCAACCTAGATTTCATCCTCTCAATAACCTTGAACCAGTCATTTTTCTTCAGCCTAGCATCATTAAGGGGAAGGCCAAGATATTAAGTAGGAAGGGAATATGTTCTGCAGTTCAGGATCTTAGCTAGAGATGTAGCTGTATCGTTATTTTCTCCTATATAGAAAAGGGACGTCTTCGAGAAATTGACCTTCATACCTGAGACAATTTCCAGCGAGTACAGAAGAATCTTGAGCATGCTGGCCTATTCCTTCTTAGCCTCACAAAAAATAACCGTGTCATCAGCAAAGTGTAGGTTTGCTATCTTCCAGTCTGGATCTCCAATACCTGAGATAAAGCCTCTGTCCTCCACCCTTCTGATCATCGCATCGAAAACATCCATAGCCAGAATGAAAAGAAAAGGGGAGATTGGATAGCCTTGCTTCACTCCTCTGCCGGTTTTAAATTGCTTGTCTACCTGCCCGTTGACTAGGTAGGAGAGGGTGGATGTAGAAAGGCAATTCCAAATCCAGCTAATCCAATTCTCCGAGAATCCCTTGGCTTTGAGCGTGCTGATAAGGAAACTCCAATTCAATCTGTCGAAAGCTTTCTCGAAGTCAATCTTAAGGATGATGCCTTCCTCCTTGTGCTATTTGATGTGATAAATTAATTCCTGAGTTGTAGCAACACTGTCCAAAATGAGCCTGCCTTTGATGAAAGCCATCTGATTCTTATTAGCAATATCGTTCAACGTTCCCGCCATGCGGTTAGAAAGGATCTTGGTAACAATTTTATAAACGCAATTCGCCAAGCTGATTGGTCTGTAGTCACTGATTGTCTCCGCCCCTTCCTTTTTCGGAATCAAGGTCACCCAAGAATAATTCAAACTATGAAGAGAGAGAGATCTTGTGCTGAAAGAAACCAAAGAGGAGGTTACACAGATCACCTTTGATTATATCCCAGAAGCGTTAATAGAAAAGAATGGGAAAGCCGTCTGGGCCCGGAGCTCCTTCCGCTTTCATATCAAACACTGCCTTTTTAAATTCCTCTTCCGAGAAAAGTTTGTCTAAATCTTCTGAACCATCCAGTTTCAGGATATCAAGACCTTACCAGTCAAGAGTGGCTTTATGTATCCCATTCTTCTCAAAATATCTCTGAAAGTGATAAGAGATTCTTTGGCTAATATCTCTCTGCGTAGTCCACATCCAGTCTCCGTCTCTAATCGAATGGATTGTGTTTCGGCGTCTCCCGTTATTCATGACATTATGAAAATAGGACGTGTTGCTATCCCCCAGTTTGATCCATTTATCTCGTAATCTTTGTTTCCATATAATCTCTTCTTTGATCAGCGTTCGACGAAGCTCCTCCGTCCAAGATGCCAATTGTGATCGTTCCAAGTCCGAGATGGAGTTAAGTTCCTCTTTCACCTCTAGAACTCCGATCTCTGTAAGAGATCCTTCTTAATTGATAGAACATTGCCAAACTTAGAGTACTCCCACGCCTTGATCTTTCTTTTAAGATGAAGAATCTTTGCATTCCCGTTTCTGGTTGTATTAGAAATGTTACCTGTTTCTGATCACCAAGTCTTGACAAGACCTGGAAAATCATCTTCTTCCAGCCACATATTCTCAAAGCGAAACAACGTAGGGTTTTTAACCATGTCCGAATAAGAGTTTAACAGAATAGGAACGTGATCGGAAATAAAAGCAGTTAAACCACTCTGCGTCACCTTTGGATACAAGGATTCGAACTCATCCGAAATTAAGAAGCGATCTAATCTGGCAAAAATGGGAGTATCCCTCTTGTTATTCCAGGTGAATTTCCTATTAGTCAAAGGGAGATCCAAAAGAGATAGATCACGAACTAAGTCGGCAAACTCCTGCATGTCTGAACATTTACCTATGGCTCCACTCCTCTCATAAGAAAACGAGTAACATTAAAATCACCTCCGACAATCCAAGGTCCTGCAAAACGTTGGCGAATGTCTCTTAGTTCACTCCAAAGAGAAGGCCGGAGCTGATAGTCTGTTAGACCATAGACATTTGACACCACCCAAATATCTCCTGATTGTTGCACTTTAAGAACCACCGTTAAGTAGAAAATACCTTCATGGATATCTATTAGGCTAAGATCTGGTTCCCTCCATCCAATAATTATACCCCCCGACGTTCCAACAGCATCAATCCAGACCCATTTCAAAATTTTATTCCCCCCCATGGAGCAGAATAGAGCAGGCTTGGGATCAGTGCATTTGGTTTCCTGAAGACAAATAATGTCTAGATTCTTCGTAGTAACGTAAAGATTAACGGATTTCCTCTTCTCCAAGTCCCCTAAACCCCTAATATTCCATGAAAGGATTCTCATCGAGAAAAGCAGATAACACACAGTAATATTCGACAATATAAAAATACAAACATCAAGCAGAGGTGGAAACCCTCTCCTATTCTATTCCTCTCAAAATGTTAACAAAAACTGCAGGATCAAAACCCTCCTTGGTAACTGTTATGCCACATTCTCCTGCCAACGCAACCACCATATCTGGATCGAGGAAGGAGAGGAGGGAATGTAGCTTGTCATCCGAGCTCTTCTCCACCATCTTTTTTAGGTGAGTACCCAAAAAGTTATGTTTTCCCCATTGGTAGGTTTTGTCAAAAGCTTTCATGATCTGCCTCTGACTTCTTCTAACTGAAGCTTTCTGTGTCGTCTCCGTTACCATCACTGAGGAAGGATGTGGCTGAGCTTCAAGAAGATCTTCCATGACCTGGCAATCAATATTCAGTGTATTGTCAGAGAGTAACTCAGTATCGACTAACCTATCAATCCCGTCTTCCACGGGTGACGAATTAATCCATATTAAATCTTGGTCGATGGCGTTCATACTATCTTCGACATTTTCATTTAAAGAAGATGCCACATTTTCTGTCATAGTATCTGTTATCTTAACTGCTAGAGGATCGCCCCTAGCTTGCGAGGACCCAGTAAAAGGATTCAAATTTGAATTAACACAACCAAAATGACTAATGTCAATACTAGAAAGGAAATCATTCCAATCGTTGTTCTCCGCAATAAAAGATTCAGCGAGGTTGACGGGATTACCTTCTAAACCTGGATATTCCCGAAGCGGACGGATGTGACTCGGAGAAATCTCACCTAGCTGTCTGGCACGAGCCTCATCCACCTCACGGAAGAATCGATCCCCGGAGGTCTCTGCTTCTGGTATCATCCGGATCTTGAGCTCATAGTACCTGTTGCCTAACCTGCAAGTTATAGAGGGCGAAATGTCCTCCGCCTTGTGGGTGCTAATAGTCACCTCTGCCTCTCTGAGGTCCTCCGCCGACTCCCAGTCATTCGCCAAGCTAAGAACTTCTCTAAAGTTTTCATATATATGTAACATTTGAGAAAAGGAAATATACCTTTGGTAATCTAGAACTTAAAAGCTTAATTATCAATATGGGATAAACTATATTGCCATAAAATATCTCTAAACTAGTGCATGCCCGTGCCTGTCGGCACTGCAGCGGACAGTCTTCGGCGGCAACACACTTGAATGCCTTCGACAATAAAGCACTTTCGACGACAACACCGACATTCATAGGGACACCCATTTCCTCGCCCGTGCCTTTCGGCACTTAGACAGCCGCCTTCGGCGGCATCAAGGGCACGCAAAAGATTTTGAAACAAAGCAAAATATTTCGAGGGCGGCGTTAATAACATTAGGGTGTCAATAATATTTTTATGAGCGGCAATAATTTTGCAAGGCATCGGAGGGTTGGATGAAAATTCGGCTGCATGATTACACAAAGGGATACTTCAAGCAATCCGGCTGTCTGATTGCTCAAAGGGATTGCACAAATCACCATAGCAATCCGGCTGCATGATTGCACAAAGAGATCCTTCAAGCATCTCACTTCTATAGTGCACTACACCATAAAGAACACTGGATGAGGATAAATGGATGTTAAAAAAAAAGTCAAAGTCAAAATCAATGAAGGTGATCTTACTTATATAACATGCAGCAATTTACTCGGGTAGCAAAAATGTTCTTCGTGCAATGAGTGCGATTCATAGTAATGAGAAGTGATGCTCGATTAAAGTAGTTGTCTCACGTGGTGTTGTCCCACCGGTTGTGCTTCAGTTTGTTCAATTAGCATTACCAATCTGATGACAACTGCTCCATGACTCTTTTATGAGAGCATTTTTACTACACAGATGATTTGCTGCACTTGCCTATGGCCTGATAGTGTGCAGTCCGGTTGTGCCATTTTTAATGGACAACGTGGCACATCACGATTGGGTCATGGAGCAGTTGTCATCAGATTGTCAATCATACACAACAGGTGAATCATATTTAGTTGGATAACTGTGATGAAGCTAGTACCACGTAGCGTGCATCAGACAGCTACCATCTCAACTATAGGCCACTGGAAGTGTAGGAGATTTGAACTCTTTGTTTGACGATTAGGGGTGAGCGCGATTCAACGACCGAAGGAGGCATCGGTCGTTCGAGTTCGAGATCAAGAGAGAGAGAGAGAGAGAGAGAGAGAGAGAGAGAGAGAGAGAGAGAGAGAGAGAGAGAGAGAGAGATCTGGGGGTTGGTAAGCCAGCAATCGTGTGACTGATCGTCATTGCCCCGACGCCCGATCACCAGATCCGGTCCATTCTTTGTGCCCCATCGCCTGACGCCAAATCCAACCCTGGCCGCACTCCGCCCGACGACGTTGGGCCGTCTATCCCATAGTTCGAATCTTCAACGGCTGCAGCAACCTACAGTTGGAAACGATAGTCGACAGATGTCTGCCACATGTGACTAAGGGCATCACAACCCATTGTGGCTAAATGCTATTTGCGTAGTGTGCATTGGATAAATTACACTTTGCTCCCTTAAAGTTTAGTTCAAATACATTTAACCCCTCTATAGTTAAAAAATTATATTTTGCCCCATTCAATTCAGTTATCATCAGATAAAAATTACCAAATGAGAAAATCAAGTAGTTGACAAAAGGGGTTGTGCTGACATTTCAAACTTTGGGGTGCTATTTGGAACGAAATAAACTACAAGGGGTCTAGAGTTTTTGAGTAACCTTCAGGAAGGCAAAGTGTAAACTACAGGGGGGTTTTCAATCTCCGGAATCTTTGAGTTACGGCCACAACCCCTTTCTCTTTCTCTCTCTCTCCCACACACACACACAGGGGGGTACTCTCTCTATCTCCTGTTTTTTTTTCTTTTTGATCCCTGGGTTTCAGATCGGGTCGGACTCTTCCTCTTCCCGTCGTCGAGGTCTGGACGGGAATGGCGGGGGCTTGATCAGAGCTGGGTCGCGGCTTGAGTGGAGGCGCGGGACTTGGCCGGCACCCAGAGGGAAGAGGGGGCGGGGTCTGTGCTGCAGTGTCGGAGAGAGAGGAGGGATGGGAATCCTCTCTTCTGTTTTTTTTCTTTCAATTCAAGGTTTCAGCGGTCGTTTGGGGCCGAGAGAGGGGGTCGGGCACTTCCTCAGCACAAATCGAGGTCAAGCCGGGTCATGGCGAGGGTGGGAGTTGCGGCTTGAGTCGAGCCGCGGGGCTTGGCCGGCGTCGGGACGGGTGCATATGTGTTGCTAGGGGTGCAACTTGGTCCGGGTCAAACCGAGAACCGACCCGACCCGACCGCATTGGGTGGTTTGGGTCGGTTTTCTAGTTTATAATGGGTCGGTTCCGGTTTCATTATTAGCAGACCCGATCTAAATCGGTTCGGTTATAAATCGAGGTTTGTATGACCCGACCCGACCCGACTTTGTATTACTTAATACTTTGGTAAGATATGCATTTAGCTTACCAATGGTGTTGATTCAAATACATGTTATACTGATCACTTAAACACTTCGTTTCTAATCCATCTTTAGGATAAGCAAATGAATGGTCTTGTTGAAAAGCTTTGCAATAAATTTGTTGGAGTCACTACTATGCTCTCTTGTTTGTTTCTTGATGCAAGTGTCTGAATGTTCCATTTTTCACGATGCCTTTATCTAAAGCATTTCCACTTTTTAGAGGCTTGGTATATTATTTTTGTTTTCCTTCGTTTGATTTCGGATTGTTCAAAAAAAAGTCCTAAACCCGAAACGATCCGAACCGACCCGAACTTTTTATGGGTTGGGTTGGGTTGGTTCAATAGGTCCATGGTTTGGTTCTGGGTTAGGAAAGTTGGAACCGACCCTAGGTTGGGTTGGTTTTGGTTTGAGGCCAAACCGAACCGAACCAAACCGACTTGCACCCCTATGTGTTGCGTCCGGAGCGGAGAAAGGAAGAGGAGTCGGGGGCTGTAATGCAGTGCCGGAGAGAGGAGGAATGTGGCTCCTCTCTCTCAGCGGTCGTCGAGGCCGAGAGAGCGCTTATCGGGGTCGGGCACTTCCTCTTCCCTCCCGCCATCGGGCCGTGTCGTGGCGGGGCCTTGATCGGTACCAGACCGTGGCTTGAGTGGAGGCACGGGGCTTGATTGGCGTCGGGACGGGTGTAGGTAAGAGCGGAGGATGGAAGACGAGGGGGCTGTGCTGCAGTGCCGAAGTGGAGAGATAGACCCCTCCTTCCTTCCCTTCTCACTCAGCTGATCCGAGATCGAGGGTATGCTCTGATTTTTTTCTGGGAAAGAAAAGCGTTAGAGGAGAGAGAGAGAGAGAGAGAGAGAGAGAGAGAGAGAGAGAGGGAGAGAGAGAGAGAGAAAGAGAGAGAGAGAGATCGGGAAAGAGAGATACAGAGAGAGAGAAAGAGAGATACAGAGAGAGATCGGGGGAAGAGAGAGACGGAGAGAGAGATATGGGAAGAGAGAGATCGACGGTTTTGATCAACGTTCCTTTTTGTCTAGTCAGCTTTTGGTTCTTTTTATCCTAGTCAACACAAAACCGTCGTGCCATGTTATATAGATAGGAATCAATGCAAGAAAGCAAACACGTGGTTGCAAACCAACCAAACAAAACCTTTCTCAAAATCTCTCTTGTAATCAACAATGTGCATAGCATAAATTTTAGCAAAAAAATTTAATGTACGTGTGAAGCAAAGGTTGTGTGGGAATATAGGGTAGAAGCATACAAGGCTCTATCCTAATGCAGTAAGGAAAGCACACAAATGATTTTTTAGGTGAAAATCCAACTGGAAAAAGACATTGATCCCGAGCAAGCTCTGACTTGCACACAACAATCCAATAGAGAACAAAAGACTTATACCCAGAAGACATAGTATTACCGATGAAGCGAGATATATTTCTAGTACCCCACATGAACTTGGCACTGACAGTCAGCAACCACCGCAACAATTCTCCTCCCGTCAACCTTCTTTCCTTAACTTTTAAAGCTAGCTCCTCCACACTCGAGTCCACGAGTGTCTCTTTCAAATAACTTGTTTGTACTTCTGATCGTCACAATAACTCTAAAACCTTGATCCCCCGCAGGCGAGCTCGAGACACACCTCGGACACCTCTGGAGATGTAGTGTTCTTCACAAAGAACGAGAAGAAAATATGCAAAAAGAAACAAAACAAAACCAAGAACATGTCTTGAAAAATTCTTGTATCTGGACCGAAGAACTTATATAATGAGTTGAGCACGTATAAAAATGTTGAAAGAACAATTCTCAAATCAAAGAGTAAGTAAAATGATGAAGAACAATCACCGAAACAAAGCTCAAACAAAAGCAAGTGCTGATAGAAACTCAAG
Source organism: Chamaelirium japonicum (assembly GCA_947650365.1). Taxonomy (NCBI): domain Eukaryota; kingdom Viridiplantae; phylum Streptophyta; class Magnoliopsida; order Liliales; family Melanthiaceae; genus Chamaelirium; species Chamaelirium japonicum. The sequence continues at coordinate 114,154 of CANTAL010000319.1, forward strand.
AACAAAGCTAACGCTAATCGATATTCTCCACGGATAAAAACAAAGCATTATGATGGTGTATTTATAGGTAGAAATAAAGTAGAAACTCTTTTAAATTTGTAGAAACAAACTTGGGACATTTAGGAGTCGAAACAAAATCAAACGAGCCAAAAATCAACTCTCTCACATAGCCTCCACAACCTAAACCGCCAGGTGGCAAAGAGCCAATGGCTCGGCCAGGAGTGAGGTGTCCGGTACACATGCGCACCATAAAACAAAAAACTTGATTCTTCATGTTCGGTACATACCTGCGCATCCTGGAAACTTGTCCGGAATCAAGAAAATCCACACACACGTAAGAAACTCCAAAAAAATTGAATTCTCATACTCCGAAAGTTAAAAAAAAATCCTATTAAAAATTGAAAAACATATGATGATATAACATATGGTTTTTGAAAACGAATGACTTTAAAACTCAGTTGGAACTCTTGTACTAATGTGAAAATGCAAAGAAAATGATAAACATGAAGTTTAATGCATAATGCACTCTCAAAAAGATGAAAACACTCAATCAAATCTCGATCTATGTTTCATAAATGCATAACAAATCTAAAGTCTGATAAAGCAATGTGTACGCAAGATATAACCAATAAGTTTGATCATATCGCATTGACATGGCCTTCGACTAAATCTTACACATTGTCTTCGACATCTTCAATGGATTATGTGGAAGTTTTTAAACACTTTTTAAGAGCTCTGTTCTAAAAAGCGGCCCATACGGCCGCCTAGGAGCTAGGCGGCCCCCCACCGCCCAGCCTAGTCTCTAGGCGCTGCAGTAAAGCGCCAAATTCCCAAGCGGAACTAGGCAAGGCGACTGCCTAGGCATTCTAGGCGGGCTGAGGCGGTCTAGGCAGGCTGGTTGACAATATTAACAATTTCTAATCTTTTCTACAGATTCATACAAAGAATCTAGACGTGCTCAGGCTGGCCAAGCGAGCTGGTTAACAATATTATATATTATATATATAAGATCAAAATAATAATTAAAATAATTTTAAAAAAGCCAAAACGTCTAGGCACCGCCTAGGCACTAGGCGGCCCCTCACCACCCGACAAGCGCCTAGCGATTTTTAGAACCTTGTTCAAGAGTAACCAAAAGCCTGGACTAACATACACATTATCGAAGAAAATGTTTTGTGCCCAAGTATTAGTCAATCAAAAAGGAAACCATTACTAAGGTTTCAATATCCCCCTTTGGCTATACTTTGAAACAAACTTACAATTTTTAACCGTATGTAAGAAGACAAATAACAATGCATTTTCTTAAGGTTCACCACAACTTCTTATATGATCAGATAAACACACACAGATAGGGGCGGAGCCAGAGGGGCCTAAGGGGAGCCATGCCCCTCCCAAATTTATAAACTTCTGTGTGTGTGTGCGGGGGGGGGGGGGGGGCTCTGAGGTTTTTTAATTTTTTTAAAAAAAGCATTACTGTTAGCCCTCTCAAAATTTTAAATTTTAGAATTTCTGGATCTACCACTGCACACAGACTAACCTAAAATCAAAAAACACTGAAGCACAATTTGAAATTGACTTTCCTGTAACCTACACATACTCAATAAATATATCAAACCCTATATCCTTCTTACAAAACAGACATCAGTATTTCCCATAAGAAAGATACGAACAAGAGCTAAGTATGCATGTAGCATACATCCCAAGAAGGATAATAAGATAAAAAATACAAACAAGAGCATTGTATGTAGCATAGGTACAATCACATAAATCAATCATAATCAAACCCCACTCAAACAATAACAACATAGTCAATAAAGATAAGCAACATGAACATATAACTACTATATCTTCTATTATTTTGACACAAATATTTACTGACAAAAATATCTATGTCAAAGGTGGTAATAACCTCCTTCGGATTCACTGGACATGAGAAAAAAAAAATTCTATGTGGTGGATGTTTATCATTCACTGGAAAATGATAGGGGAGCCCCGTTCAACAAGCCCCATCAGGAAGCCCCGTTAGGTGGCAACCATCCAACGGCTAACCTATTTTATATGAAAACAAAACCAAGATAAAATACCTTTATTGTCCTCAAGAGCATGATATATACTTGGCAAGCATCATAGCCTCATTCCCTTCACATTTTTTAAATAATACTTTTTGGGATTTGAGTTTTTCACTTTTAAAAATCTATAACTTCTTGTTTATATATCAAAATTTTATAAAATTTATATTTTTGGAATCTGCTCATGGAACTCTACAAAACTAGACCCATATTGCCTATGAAATTCTAAGAAAAAAATTTGGATATAAGACTACCCTAGGGTTGTAAAAAAAGCTCATCGATCCGAGCCTGACCTAACCCGATCAATGGCCTGACATGGCTCGGCCCGGCCCAAACACACCATGGGACGGGCTGGGGCTGCCACCTTGAGCCCACAGCCCTGCCTGATTGTTATAAAAAACTGAAAATATCACTTTTGAATCTTGGTTTCACATTAACTTATTAAATGTCACTTACAAAAACAAATGTCATGTAAAACTGACAGTTGCAAAATCAAAAGACACTTTATCGGACACAAATTACAGATAAAAGTTTCTTAATTTTACTCCTGTCAAAAATTAAAAATATCATTATTGAAATCTTTGTTTCATGTTAACTGACTAAATGTCACTTACAAAAGTAAACGTCACGTAAAAATAACACTTGAAAAATTAAGACACTTTATCAGAGACATTTTCAGTTTGTGACAGTTGTAAAATTAAAAGATACTTTTATCGGTCTTTTGTGTTCGATAAAAACTGCCTCTTGATTTTGCAACTGTCACTTTTGCGTGATATTTACTTTTGTAAATGTTATTTAGTCAGTTAACGTGATACCAAGATTTTAAAAGTGATATTTTTAGTTTTTAATACCAATCGGGCCGGGCTGCAGGCTCAAGGCAGCAGCCCGAGCCCGACCCATGGTGTGTTTGGGCCAAGCCGAGTCTAGTCGTTGATCGCGTTGGGCCGGGTTCGGACTGGGCTCACACCGAGTACGACTCGATGGTCTTTTTTTACAATTCTAGGGTAGTCTTATATCCATTTTTTTAAAAAAAAATTCATAGGCAATATGGATCTGGTTTTGTAGAGCTTGATTAGTAGATTCCAAAAATATAAATTTTTCATAATTTCGATGAGTATACAATATGTTATTGTTTTTTTAAAATAAAAAGTACAACTCACAAACAAAACAAACAGGTCATTCTTTAATCTTTTAAAAAGCTGAAGGTAAGACAAACCAAGGGTATAAGAGTTCGGGTTAAATTGCCACGTCAAGGGGCTTTGTTGGGGATTATAGAAGGTGAGACGAGAATCATTTTTCATTGTCATAACACCTCACCAGTGGCTGAAAACTAATTTTGACAATAATTTCTGACCAGTGCCAATATTATAAATATTTTAAATAATATTATTTTTTAAAAAAAAACAAGAAATCGATAAACTTCATAAATAAAATCTCATTAACCTTAAAAAGGCCTTCCCAAAAGATGATTTTCCTCTTTCTTGTATAGAAATTCAGATTGGCATAAGTATGGATAATAAGCTCCAAAAATCAATTTCTGCCTAGAAGATAACTAGGTTTTGAAGTTCTTTATTCAAAATGACTACCAGTTTTGTTGTATTTCTCAAACTAAGTACAACACCCAAAAGTCATTGAGTAAGCAGATTATATATATATATATATATATATATATATATATATATATATATATATATATATATATATATATATATATATATATATATATATATATATATATATATATATATATATAGGGTCAGGTTCAATGGACACTGTTTTTGAACTCAATTTTTTACACCGATTTTCAAACCATTAGATAGAGGTTTCATAATTTCTTAAATTTTTGTGAGCATAATCATCTTGTCTTAGATAACACATCCACAAAAAATCAGCACATTCTAAAGCCATTAGACTTATTAAATGTGCTCTTCAAATTAATGATTAAAATGAACGGTTGATAAAGTCTTTTAGTTTTGATGTACTTGGAGGCTTTAGAATGTGCTGATTTTTTGTGGATGTGCTATCTAAGTAAAGGTGATTATGCTCACAAAAAATCAAGAAATTTTGAAACCTCTATCTAGTTGATTTGAAAATCGGTGTAAAAATTTAAATGCAAAAACAGTGTCCATAAATATATATATATATATATATATATATATATATATATATATATATATATATATATATATATATATATATATATATGTATATATATATATATATATATATATATATATATATATATTTATATATATATAGAGGGCTGGGTTCCTATGACATGTCAAAGGGAGTACCCTATGACATATGGTAAATTAGGAAGGCTAGAATGTTTAGAATGTGCTGAATTTTTTTGAGGGTGATCACCTTACCTTAGATAGAATGTCCACAAAAAATCAGAGCATTCTAAAACTTGTTGGGGCATCAAATGCTAGAAGCTTTATCGGCCATCCATTTTAACCGTTAAATTGAAAATCATATTTGATGTCTCTAGAAGTTTTAGAATGAGCCAATTTTTTGCGGGGGTCCTATCTAAGATAGAGTGATCATCCTCATAAAAATTCAAAACATTCTAAATATTCTAGGGTTACTAACTCACCATATGTCATAGGGTACTCCCTATGACATGTCATAGGAACTCATTTCCCATATATATATATATATATATATATATATATATATATATATATATATATATATATATAAATAAAGAGAGAGAGAGAGAGGAATATTAAGTGAGCTGTGAGCTGCCATTTCAGAAAGTGAGCTGCGGGTATTTTGGACCCCCTAGAAGTTTTAGAATTTGATGAAATTTGGTGAGGGTGTTGTCTAGGGTAAGATGATCATTCTCACCAATTTTCATCAAATTCCAAAACTTCAAGGGTCATCAAATGGTAGATGTAAAATCAGCCGTCCGTAGTCATCGTTAAATCTGCAAATTTTTCTTCTACCATTTGATGACCCTAGAAGTTTTAGAATTTGATGAAAATTGGTGAGGATGATCATCTTACCCTAGACAATATCCTCACAAAATTCCATCAAATTCCAAAACTTCTAGGGGGGTCAAATCAATCATCGCTTATTTTCTCCCCCGGCAGCTCACAGCTCAACGTAACAGCCCTCTCTCTCTCTCTATATATATATATATATATATATATATATATATATATATATATATATATATATATATATATATATATATATATATATATATATGGGCATGCTATGCTGCGGCATGCAGTAAGTGCGGCATCGCACCGTAGTCGTCTGATGCACGCGCTGCGTGCATCGCATGCACGCAGTGGTGCATCAGACGGCAGCGGTGCGATGCCGCACTTACCGCATGCCGCAATATAGCATTTCTATATATATATATATATATATATATAGAAAGAGAGAGAGAGAGAGAGAAAGAGAGAGAGAGAGAGAGAGAGAGAGAGGAATGGGATGCTGCCTATCAAAGCAGCGTTGTTTGCTGCTTTGATACATTGTTTGACCATCCTAGAAGTTTTAGAATTTAATGAAATTTGGTGAGGGTGTTGTCTAGGGTAAGATGATCATCCTCACAAATTTTCATCAAATTCCAAAACTTCTAAGAGGGTCAAATGGTCGAAGCAAAATCTGCAGATTTTAACGGTGACTGCAGATTTTGCAGATTTTGCTTCGACCATTTGACCCTCTTAGAAGTTTTGGAATTTGATGAAAATTTGTGAGGATGATCACCTTACCCTAGACAACACCCTCACCAAATTTCATCAAATTCCAAAACTTCTAGGATGGTCAAACAATGTATCAAAGCAGCAAAAAACGTTGCTTTGATAGGCAGCATCCCATTCCTCATATATATATATATATATATATATATATATATATATATATATATATATATATATATATATATATATATATATATATATATATATATATATATATATATATATATATATATATATATATATATATATGTTATGAAACGGTGGTTGCATCGGATATGGATGCCCACCGGATAAATACCCCTAGATTCATGGGATAGGAGATTTCCCCGTCTCTATCCCAACCTCCAATTATGCCTATATATAGGGGGGTAAATGAATAATACAATACGCTTTTCGCAACACGTTATCAACACGAATTCTCATACCGGGCCGAGATTGAAGAAGAGAGATCAGAGAGAGCATGAAGCCGACCCTATCGCACGAGGCCGACCGGAGATCGGAGAGCCGAAGAGAAGAAGAGAGAGAAGAGAAAGAGGAGAGAGACCTCTCACCCAGCTCCGGCTCTCGCCCTCCCTGACTTCGGCTCCGGCTCTTGTCCTCCCCGAATCCAGTTCCGGCTCTCGTCCTCGCAGGTCTCCACTGAACAAGGTACGCCCTGAGACCCCTATCGTCTGTCGTACCACCATCGTAGCCGAGACCCCTCTGACCATGACCAAACCGTCCGGCAACCCTGCCCGACGGTATCGAACACGACCCCGGGACCTTGACCCCATCGGAGACCCGAGCATCGGCAGCGACCTAGCAGCGGCAACCCATGCACGTTGCAGTAACCCCGCCACCTGACCGGACCGGCACCGGCGTACAGCGGCACGCGACCTGCGCCCGAGTGCAGCGGCGTTTGTTGCGCTTGGGTGCGCCAGCGATGCGCTGCGCCACCAGCGGCAGCGGACTGCGTGCGAGAGGCTGCGGGTGAGGCTGCACGCGGGTGACGCACGCGAACGGCAGCGCCTGAGGCTGCGGGTGACCGGCAACGCACACGATCGGCTAGGGCCGGCGACGCACACGATCGGCTGAGGCGGGTAACGCACGCGAACGGCGCAGATGAACAGTAGTTTTTATCTCTCCGGTTTAATCGGAGAAGATAAACAGTGTTCACCTTATTGGGTTTTTTTTTTAAACCCAATTATAACCGAACCCGACCCGACTGTGTATTAATGGCTAAACCCGTTAGCCATTTAATAGCTAGACCCGACCCGATTTGTATTTATGCAGACCCGACCCAACTGTTTATATAACAGATCTGACCCGTCCATCCTTATACGCACTCACATATATTTGATTGCCTGTTTTGATATACACCGTTCATTTAAATATTCTTTTGTAAGCCCGATCTATAGCCAAATTTTCGATCCATATATGGATCTTGGGTATCCGAACTATTCCGGACGCATCGGTACGGTCAGATTTTGCTATTTCATATACATTGTTTATGTATTTAACTGTTTAGCCCCTAAAGGACCAATATGTAATATCTGCTTTACAAATAAGGACTAAATTGTCCTTAATTGTAACAGACTTTACGATGCACTTATATCTTGTGTTTCCTTACATATTCCATGTGCATAAGTTGTTATTTTCTTCTTTAAATGTATTTTTGGTAATTAGAACCTTTTAGAAAAGCTTGGCAAGGCGCATGACGGTTCCATAGAACCCGCTCTACCTTGGCAAGTGGTTTTTAAAATGACCCTATTAATACCCAGTATTAATAGGTTTGTACATGATATGTCAAATTGTTTTCTATAATATGTCTCTACATACTCACATGTTGAATATGGTAATCATAGTAATTAATGTTAATATTCATTAAATTTTCAGATGTCGAACATTACAAAATTAGACTTCCATGCATTAAATGTCAATGAAAGCAATTTTCTGAATTGGCGAGTAGATAGTTTGCTACATCTACAAGCGAAGAACTTAGAGAAAGCTCTAGAAGAGAAGAATGGATTGAAACCGGATGAAAAAGCTAAAGCCCTCATCTTCCTTAGGCACCACATACACGAAGATCTAAAGAATGAATATATGAACATAGTAGATCCAACAGATCTCTGGAAGGCACTCAAGGAACGCTACGATCACCAGAAGATGATCACTTTGCCAGCAGCAAAGAGCGAATGGATCACCCTCAGGTTCCAGGACTTCAAGACTGTGGCTGAGTTCAACTCGAAGTTACTCAACATCGTCAGCAAGCTGAAGCTCTGTGAGGAGAAAATAGATGATGCTCAGATGATCGATAAAACACTCTCTACCTTCCACCCAAATAACATTATTTTACAACAGCAATACAGGGGGATGAAGTACCAAAAGTACTCGGAACTCATAGAGGTTCTCCTGATCGCTGAAGAACATAATACCCTACTGGTAAAGAATCATAATTCTAGACCCACTGGATCATTGGCATTGCCAGAAGCAAATGCCAATGATTTCTACCAAGGTAGAGGTAGAGGTAGAGGCAGAGGAAGGAGAGGTGGAAGACACGGCAGAGGAGGGCGCAATAACTACCCTGGAAGAGGTAGAAATCACCCTGGAAGAGGTGGACGTCATAATCATCCTCGAAGAGATGATTATTATGGTCCTAGGAAGGACACACACTTTAAAAACAAGTGGATCGCTCCTCAGAATCCAGAAAAGAATAATCCCTCTAAACCTGAAGATAAGAGGGACATATGTTTTGAATATGGAAAGGAAGGACACTGGTCCAGAAACTGCCGTGCTAGTAAACATGAGAAGAATAAGTACAAAAGTACAGGGGTACCTGCAGAGACAAATATGAATGAAGATAACAATGAGTGGCCTGAAGATTACCACAAACAGACCGATGCCCTGAAGACATCGTACCTGGACAGTTCAGACTACTTTGATGAGTTAGACGATGGCACATTAAATCCCTGAATCTTGGGATCTCTGAAGACTTTAGTTTTTCTTTTATTTATTCCGTCAAACATTGCTAAGTAGTCTTTATTTCATGTCAAACATTGCTAAGTAGTTTTTATTTCCAGTCAGACATTACTCAGTAGTTTTTATTCTGTCAGACATTGTTGAGTAATTTTTATATTCTATTGGATATTATCAATTCATATTATCGTTCTGGTGATTTTACTTAGAAATTGTGTTAGTAAGTTTTATCATTGATACTTCTCTTATGGTATTTATTGACTCATAACTTATCATTTAGGAACGATGACCAACTGCAAAGAGATTTGCCTGATAGATAGTGCAACAACACATACCATACTGAAACACAGAAAATTATTTACAAATCTTGAATATAATTCACGTATTGTTACTACAGTGGCTGGCCCTACTGACATAGTTACAGGGTCCGGAATAGCCCATATACTTTTACCTAGTAGTACTCATTTGCTAATTAAGGATGCTCTATACTCAGAAAATTCCAGAAGAAATTTACTGAGTTTCAAAGACATCCGAGCAAATGTATATCATTTAGAAACTACAAATGAAGGCAATCTAGAATACCTCTGCATCACATCTAAAAACGGAGAGCATATTTCAATACTAGAAAAATGCTCAACCCTATCTTTAGGGTTATACTTTACCCACATTGGGGTTATGGAGTCCTATGCCACTCACTTGAACCAGAAGTTCCCAAATCCTGAAGATTTGGTCCTTTGGCATGATAGATTAGGTCACCCAGGATCAGGTATGCTTAGAAAGATCATTTACAATTCCTATGGTCATCCTCTTAACAATCGAAGTTTGACTTTTCCAAATGACCATTTTTGTGACCCTTGTTCCCAAGGGAAGTTAATCACTAGACCTTCTTTTAAGAAAATAGAGACATAATCACCTACCTTCCTGCAGAGGGTTCAAGGTGATATCTGTGGTCCTATACATCCTCCTAGTGGTCCATTTATATATTTTATGGTCCTAATAGATGCATCTACTAGATGGTCATACGTGAGCCTACTCTCTACTAGAAATTTAGCATTTGCTAGATTATTATCCCAAATTATCAAACTTAGAGCTAGTTTTCCTGATAACCCTATCAAATCTATCCGATTGGATAATGCAGCTGAATTCTCTTCTAAAATCTTCAATGACTTCTGCACATCCATCGGGATAGAAGTCGAACATTTTGTCCCCCATGTCCACACCCAGAATAGCCTTGCTGAAGCTTTTATCAAGCGCTTGCAATTAATAGCTAGACCATTACTCTTACAATCCAGACTTCCAATTTCTGCATGGGGGCATGCTATCTTGCATGCTGCTAATCTTGTTAGACTCAGACCTACTTCATACCATAATTTTTCTCCTGCACAACTTGTGTCAGGTATTCAGCCTAATATTTCTCATCTTAGAAAGTTTGGATGTGCTGTACATGTCCCTATTCCCCCTCCAAATAGAACTAAGATGGGTCCCCAACATGGATTGGGGATTTATATCGGTTTTGACTCACCTTCAATCATAAGATTCTTAGAACCCTTAACAGGTGATCTATTTACTGCTAGATTTGCAGATTGTCATTTCGATGAGACAGTCTTCCCGCCGTTAGGGGGAGATAAAGAAGTTTCTAGGCAACGACCTGTTCCCGAAGAATGGTGTGAATTATCGTGGAATACTTCCACTATGTCTCATCTAGATCCTAGATCTCTCCAATGTGAGGTAGAAGTAAAAAAGGATTTTGCATTTGCAAGATATTGCAAATCAATTACCTGATGCCTTGAATGATGCAACTAATGTAACTAAGTAGTTTGTTCCAGCCAAGAATGTACCTGCAAGAATTAATATTCCAACTCCCACTAATGAAACTGCTGCACGTCGGAAACGTGGCAGACCTATAGGTTCCAAAGATTCAGTTCCCCGGAAGAGGAAGTTGAATGAAAAATCATGCCCTAAAACTCCAGAAGAAGTTAAGGTTCCAGAAGAACCTGGTCATAATGCTCCAGAAGAGATTATGGACCATATTTTTCCAGAAGAAAATATTTCCCAACGGCCAAATTTCCCTCAAACTCCTGAAGAGATCCCTGCAGTGATTATGGATAAGGTACCGGTACCAAATAATGAGAGCTCAATATTCCATATGAGGGGTGAAATTTGGGACCGAAAGGAAATAGTCATCGATGACATATTTGCATACAAAGTAGCTACTGAAATAACAAAGGGCGATGATGAAGATAATAAACCACGTAGTATATATGAATGTCGACATAGAACTGATTGGCCAAAATGGAGAGAAGCTATTCAAGCTGAACTTGAATCTCTCAAGAAACGTGGAGTATTTGGACCTATAGTACAAACACCAAATAACATAAATCCTGTAGGTTTCAAATGGGTGTTTGTAAGAAAAAGAAATGAAAATAATGAAATCGCTAGATATAAGGCAAGGCTTGTAGCCCAGGGATTCCTGCAGAAACCCGGGATTGATTATGAAGAAACTTATTCCCCTGTTATGGATATAGTTACATTTAGATATCTCATTAGTCTCACAGTTTCTAAAAAACTAGAGATGAGACTAATGGATGTCGTAACGGCATACCTATACGGGAACCTAGACACAGATATTTATATGAAAATCCCAGAAGGATTCAAATTGCCTGAAGCAACATTAAAAGTCCCAGAAGGATTCAAGTTGCCAAAAGCAACATCAAAGAGTGCGCACTCGATAAAACTAAGACGAGCATTGTACGGCCTGAAGCAATCCGGAAGGATGTGGTACAATCGCCTTAGTGAATACTTGTCTAGGGAAGGTTATAAGAATGATCCCATATGCCCATGCGTTTTCATAAAGAAATTAGAAAATGGATTTACAATAATTGCAGTTTATGTGGATGACATAAACTTGATTGGGACTCCTGAAGAGCTCAAGAAAACTTCTGATTATCTAAAAAGGGAGTTTGAAATGAAAGAACTTGGTGATACTAAGTTTTGTCTCGGCCTGCAGATCGAGCGTAGCTCTAGTGGGATTTTAGTACATCAATCCTTATATACTGAAAATTTGTTAAAGAAATTTAATATGGATAAATGTCACCCACTAAGCACTCCCATGGTAGTTAGACCTCTTGATATTCATAAAGATCCATTTAAACCTAAAGAGGAACATGAAACTATTCTTGGTTCTAAAAAACCGTATTTAAGTGCTATTGGTGCTTTATTGTATTTAGCTCAATGTACTAGACCAGATATATGTTTTTTTGTTAATCTATTGGCTAGATACAGTTCAGAACCAACTCTTAGGCATTGGAATGAAATAAAGCAAATATTTAGATATTTGCGAGGAACCATTAATATGGGATTGTTTTATTCTTGTAGTACTCCTCACTTGATTGGTTATGCATATTCAGGTTTTCACTCTGACCCCCATAAGGGTCGATCCCAAACATGATATGTATTTTTGAATAACAATGCAGTTATTTCTTGGAGATCGATTAAACAAACACTTGTGGCTACATCATCGAACCATGCTGAAATATTAGCCCTGCATGAAGCAAGTAGAGAATGCGTATAATTGAGGTCACTTGTGCAGCATATCAGAAGCAGTTGTCAGTTGGTATCCGTTACCAAAGAGCCGACAGTTATCCACGAAGATAATGCCGTATGTATTGCTCAAATTCAAGCTGGCTTCATCAAGGGAGATCGAACAAAGCACATCTCACCAAAGTTTTTCTACACCCACGAACTTCAGAAAAAAAGGGAGATTGAAGTCAAGCAAGTACGGTCAAGCGACAATCTTGCGGATCTCTTCACCAAAGCTTTGCCCAAGTCTACTTTCCAGAAGATGGTGTACGGCATCGGACTGCGACGGCTCAATTACCAAACAAATTGATGTAATAAAGAGGAGATATAATCAGGGGAGAGATGTAATAATGTAATAAGGAGGAGATATAATCAGGGGGAGAGATGTAATAGTGATAATGTAATAGTTAGGCGGAGGGCATCCTGAAGATGCAAATTTATGCGCGCTGTACTCTTTTTTCTTTGGTAGGATTTTTCCCACAGGGTTTTCCCATCAAAGGTTTTAACGAGGCAGCATTATGCGCACCCACCATAGTTCCTGAAGAACTAAGGTTGTACTCTTTTTCCTTTGATATGATTTTTCCCACTGGGTTTTTCCATCAAAGGTTTTAATGAGGCAATCATTGATAAATGGTGGTCATCCAAGGAGGAGTGTTACGAAACGGTGGTTGCATCGGATATGGATGCCCACCAGATAAATACCCCTAGATTCATGGGATAGGAGATTTCCCATTCTCTATCCCAACCTCCAATTATGCCTATATATAGGGGGGTAAATGAATAATACAATACGCTTTTCGCAACAATATATATATATATATATATATATATATATATATATATATATGGCTGTTACAGTAAGATGTGGGCTGTCGGGAGGGAAAGTGAGCTGCGGGTATTTTGACCCCCCAATAAATTATGGAATTTGATGAAATTTGGTGAGGTTGTTGCCTAGGATAAGATGATCATCCTCACCAATTTTTATCAAATTCCAAAACTTCTAGGGGGATCCAATTCCAAAACTTTCAGTCACCGTTAAAATTGCTTCAACCATTTGACCCCCTTAGAAGTTTTGGAATTTGATAAACAATGGTGAGGATGATCATCTTATCCTAGGCAACAACCTCACCAAATTTCATCAAATTCCATAACTTCTTGGGGGGTCAAAATACCCGCAGCTCACTTTCCCCCCCGGTAGCCCACAGCTCACTGTAACAGCCCTCTCTCTATATATATATATATATAAATATATATATATATATATATATATATATATATATATATAATATTTCACAAGGAATGGATAAAGAGAGCCGTTCGATACAAACATAAGTGACGGTTAGAAAATAAAAGGCCGATATCTGCATTGGGTAGTTATGCAGGATCATTTATCCCGTAGTTTGTAGCAATTAGTGCCATGTCCGCCCCTAATGTGGACTGCATCATGAATGGCACGATCACAACCATCCGTCACATTGATGGAGTGCCACGTCCGCCCCCCAATAGGTGCCATCCCTGATTCTCTCTCTCCCCTTCATCAGTTACGTACCCCCCTCCCCCCTCATACGCACAATCTCTCCTTCTTTCTCTCCACCCCCTCTCTCTCTCTCTCTCTCTCTCTCTCTCTCTCTCTCTCTCTCTCCTCCTGACCAGCTAAGGCTGTAAGTTATCTCCTTGATTCTCTCTCTCTCTCCCCAATCAGTTACGCCCCCCCTCACCGCACTCTCCTCTCTCTTTCTCTCTCTCTCCGTTAGTTAAGCCCCCTTTGCCCACTCGAGATCTCACTTTCTCTCTCCATTCTCTCTCTCTCTCTCTCTCTCTCTCTCTCTCTCTCTCTCTCTCTCTCTCTCTCTCTCTCTCTCTCCTCTTCTATGGCCCTTCGCCGCTCGAACCCCTGTCCCTATTGCCTTCGCCAAGCTATTGCTCCCCTCCCCCTCCTTATTCCCTCCCGGCGACCCCGGAAGGTGAATCGCCCAGTCCTTCCGATCTCCCTTCTTCCTCAACCTCTTCGCCTCAAGCCTCCATCCTCCTCCTCCTTGATGTCGCCTGAGAAGAAGAGGGGAGGAGGGTTGGCCGCCTCCTCCTCCTTGCTGCCACCGAAGAAGAAGAGTGAAGGAGGGCTGGTCGCCTCCTCCACTCTGATCCTGTCGGAGGAAAAGGGGAAGGGAGGGTTGGCCACTTCCTTTGCCTTACTGCTACCAAAGAAGGAGGTGAGGGCTGTAGATCTGTCTCCCCCTCCCCCTTCCACGATCTCCAGGGCTGTAGATCAGGCTCCTCCTCCCCTGCGTGTCGTCGGCGACCACCTGACGACCTTGATCCCAACTTCCCCCACCTCCGGTGAGCCCCTCTCCCCGTCGACCAGCTGACGACCCCGAGCCTCTCTCTCTCTCTCTCTCTCTCTCTCTCTCTATATATATATATATATATATATATATATATATATATATATATATATATATATATATATATATATATATATATATATATATATATATATATATATATATATATATATATATATATATATATATATATATATATATATATATATCCTCTTTGTTCAGTTTGATCTGTAAGTTTACAGGGCGTGAAGGACGTAATGAAGTCAAGGAGAAGAGAGGAGGATGAAGGAGGAAGTACATTGAGAACCTAGATCCACCTCCATTGCAGGTCATTTCCTTATTATCCATCCTCCATAATTCTTTCTCTTTTTTTTCTCCCCTTGAAATGCTTTGGTTTTTTTTTTTTTGGTTCAGGGATCAGAAGAAGAAGAAGACGAAGAAGAAGAAGTGATGAGGGGGAAAGAGAGGAGGGGAAAGGAAGAAGGTCAGTTGGAGAGAGGGAGAGAGAAGGAGGAGGGTTAGCAATGGATGCGGGGTGGGTCGAGTTGTAGTGGAGGTGAGGTAAAGGGAGGAGAGTTAACAATGTAGGTGGGGCAGGTCGGGATTGGTAGAGGTCGGTTGTAGGGAGGGAGACAGATGGAGGAGGAGCTATAGGTGGGGGCGGCTGAGGTCCATTATCCCTTCTTCCACCACCCACTTGGTTTCTCTCTTACCCCCGCAGATTCTGGACTTCCGCTATCTAATCCTATTTTTTTTTATCATTTCTCATAACTCTCTGATCTCTTCTTCTTCTTTTTTATGTTGCAGAGCACATCGGTAACAATGGAAAAGAACATGATCTTAAGGTTTAAGCTAACTGGGATTTTGTTCCATTCGTTTCAGCTGAGATCCAGTCACAAGTTCTATGGCGATAGCATCCTGCTTTGTATTATTCTGGGAATTGCTGCATATCTATATAAGTAAGATCCCCTTCTTTGATTTTGCCTTCTTTTTTTTTTTGAACGTCCATTTATCCTCATCCCAGTTGTTCTTTATGGTGCAGTGTATTGAAGAAGTGAGTTGCGTGAAGGATCCTTTGTTCAATCCTGCGGCTGGACTGCTATGATGTGTATTTGTGCTTCTTTTATTCTTTTCTTTAGTTTGATGTCTCAATGTTTTCGAATTAATGCTTGGCTTTTTAGTTTTGGTC